>APFE031379263.1:5403-18207 GCA_000404065.3 Pinus taeda | reverse complement strand
CTGAGGTTGGTGTCCTTTGTTCCCCTCTTATCTACTTCTCATAAAGGAAAGCGAAAGTAGTTTTGGTTTGTTTATTTCTAAGATAGCTACCCGTCTTAGTGGGACTAGCAGCTTTGAGTGGACACTAGACTTCCAGATAACATCTCCTCAGATTCTCATCAATCGAAGAGTGACCCTCCCTTCCCGGTTGTTCCAGAGAGTCCTTCTCCTATTCCTGCAGAGCATGGGGTAAATCATATGATACCCCCACCAAGTAGTTTTGTCGTTTCTTTTGATTGGATTAAATTGACCACTTTTTGCCTTCCATCTTATGTGCCTTTCTAGATCACAGTACAAGCCTATCATATAATAGTACATGGCACTATATTAGATGAAGGCATGTATGTTAGCATCATGTCTTCTACTACTTGGAAAGCTTTGGGTTCCCCACAGCTTGTGCTTGTCACCCATAATCTGTTGGCTTTCAATGGAGGAACTAGTCAACCCTTAGGGATCCTTCCGAAGTTCCCTATTACTTTGGGAGGAAAGACCATCTATATAGACGTGATGGTATTCCAAGGTCCCTTAGATTTCAATATTCTCCTTGGACGTGACTATGTTTATGTCATGGTATCTCTTGTTTATTCACTTTTCCGTGTGGTTTGTATTCTGCATGAAGAGAGAATTGTGACTATTGATCAATTGTCGTTCATTAGTCACCAAGAGCCTCCTTTGCAACCATCATCCCCTATTGGCTCTTGTTTGTAAGAATTACCTTCCCCACCGCAGGTCAATTATGTGGCTACCCATTCTGTCTTTGCATCTGTTGATGATCACATAGATGGTATTGTACATTATGTACTAGGGGTATTGGAACCCGATCTGTCTTTGGTATCAAATGACATGTATTCCTCCCAGAGTGTGGTTCTTCCATCTAGTGAAGATCTCTTGGGAGCCATGTTCTCTTATGGGTCCTGAACAGACGTCGTGAGGATAGTTCCTAGTCTTGTGTCAACCTCGTTAAAAAATGAAACAAGGAGTCGTGAGGATAGTTCCTGGCCTTGGGTCAACCTCGTTAAAAAATGAAATAAGGAGTCGGGAGGATAGTTCTTAGTCTTGTGTCAACCTCGTTAAAAATGAAACAAGGAGTCATGAGGATGGTTCCTTGTCTTGTGTCAAGCTCGTTAAAAAATGAAACAAGGGTCTCGAGGATATTTCTTTTATTGTGTCAACCTCATTAAAAAATGAAGCACCTCCCTTTTCCAAATCAAGCCTTTGATTAAGATCTCATAAAATCCCAGTTGAATCTTTCATCGATCTTGAAGGTGAACCTTCATTCCATTCACCTAGTTGAATGAAATGAAGCTTCTGGGGCATATACCTCGAACTGAGTCATTATGCCGGGAGCATGCAAACTTATCTCAAGCATAATTTTACATTTCAAGCTTGTGTAAAAATGAACCCATGCCCGATTTACATCTCGTGATTGTCATTTTAATCAGTTGATTTCTACTAGATGATCCTTGGTTGTTTTATTCCATCGCCACCATCTCTTTGGCCAATCATATGCTTTCACTTGGTTGTTTTTTCCTTTGTTGAGGAACTGTAGCAATGAGTGGTTTTATTACCCAGCCTCTTGACCATTACATGTTTTGAGCAGTGCCTCCATTCTTGGAACCAATTTCTACCCTTTATACCACTCGTTCCTCCAAGACGAGTCGCCTTTAAGCTATTTTTTGACTCATAAAAATGAAAAGATCACTGAGTATTTTTCCCTTTTTGACTCGTAAAAGAGAATAAAAATGGGGGGTCTACTTTCAAGCTCTTTTCTGACTCTTTAAACACAAAACATTGTCAAGATCTTATTGTTTTGAACTCGTTAAAGGCTGTGAAACATTGTTCACCCAGTATACGTTTACCCCTTTTTAGGCTAGGATGAACTATTTACGAAAATGGTACTCCTTGACTGAAATGGTCAAGCAGTTCTCTCAAGTATCATTTTCTACTTTTTCAGTCGCGAGAGACACACATGTACAAAAAGTGACCATGAGGAGTTTTCTTTTCCATGTCTTTTTCAAACTCTATAAACATCAAAAAGATACCGAGTTACACCTTTGTCGGACTCATTAAAACATTAAATGGCATTGGATTCGTCACCATGATGAACATGAGCTTCTCCTTCCTAGGGCTCATTAAACTTACTAGGTCAGATTCGTCTGAAGGATGAACTTATAGTGCAAGCACATGCTATCCCATTAAATCTTGCGATAAAAAATAATTGGGGTACCTGCCAGAAATGGTGGGGGAAAATTGGAAATTCTATCAATTGTGTCGGCATCCCACTTTTGAACATGACACTTTCTACTTCGTGTTGGGTTGGGATATCCTCCTTTTCATCATTGACCTTCCCGGGTTGGGGCCTCTCATTTTTTCCTTCCATTTGATCTCTCCTACGTCATCATGACCACCGATCCTATGGATCCAAAAGCTGTCAAACTTCAGAGTTGTGTCACGGATATGTTCAAGAGTTAGTCCCTTTGTAGTTACACTTACTCCTAATTCTCTGTATCATCTGAAATCATTTACATCCCTTTGTCTTGTGTCAATGATGTGGGATACATCATGGCCCTCCTTCGACATGGTCGCTTCCTGTAGACTCCAGCTTATTATCCAGGAAGCTGGCCGAGAGAATACCTTCTCGTACGTTAGAGATTTTATTCCTGTTGTGGCTAGCAACAACCCTCCCCCCCTTTTTCATTTAAGTGTTATCCAGAATACTAAATGAATGGGGACCCTTAGTTAAATTTTTGGAAAAGCAAGAGTTTCCTTTCTTCAAAATAAGGTTACCATCGTAAGCTTAGGAAGATCTTTTGAATACTTTAAAGCCTAAGTTTATAATAAGAAAAAGTCTTTAAAAAGAAATCCGCATCGTGAAATCATAGAAAGTACCATCATTTGGCTATCGCATCGCAATAGAAAAAACTAATAAGAAAAACTTCAAGATTTACCGATTTGCGATAACACCGATCGCGATATCGCATATCGTAGGAAATGGCTAATGAAATTTGGCAAACGTAAAACTTCTGCGATCTGTGACAATGCGATATCGCGATAAAACGATGGTTGCGATATTAAGCCAAACCAGCTCTGCGACGTTATATTTGCGATAGCGCGATGGTGCGATAATGTGATGTCGCAATCTGCGAAGTTGCGAAGCAAATCGCAAAATCACTCCATCGAGAACCTTTCAGGCACGCTATTCAAGAAAAGCCACTTACCATAATCTGACTCAAGATCATGCGCTTTAAATGTTAATAAAGGGATTAATTGTTAGTTATTAATGAAATATGGACGCGTGCTTTTCAAAGAATTACTTCACGTAAGGTGACATATTTGATGTATCTTCTGCATTTAAAACTCTCCCATCACCTTTCTTGATTAATCATTTACATTTCACTTGTGAGCCGCAGGAACAGAGAACGAAGGAGTATACAAGGCAATACGCAGGAAGAAATGGGAAAGAAAAATAAAGCTCAGAGCTTCGAGGTAAAGGGAATGGAACCTTTATATGCAAACACAGCTTGTAACAGAGACGCAGGGATATCAACATGGGAATGCATGTACAGACTGCTTGAAGAAGAAAACCCCAGAATAATGAAGGTTACCGCTTGTTGGAGAGGTAAATCCCCTCTACGGATAGAGGCGATCCCTACTAGCCCAGAACGGGTCTAGCAATAATCAAACAATGCTATCACACAAGTTCCTAATTGCAAATAAAAGGTAGGTGATGAAGACCTACTTGAGATCCAACACTTCCGTTTGTAGAAGAGATGTCGCCCACGTTCCTTTGCCTTGGCCAGCCACAATCCTCCACTATCCACGTGAATGGACACCTGCACACAAAGAGAACAACACAAACACAAGCGTGAAATCTAATATATGCAATTATACATCAGTCAGGAAGGATATAATTCAACATCAACCATTACAAGTACAACGAGAATGGAACCATAATGATAGTCATCTATTATTAATAATCAACAAAGGAGAATACAACCAGCGTCCTGACGTCAAGTCCTCCTTTGGCTGGGTGCTCAGCTACACAAGTCTTGCAAAATCTTGAAGGGGTGAGGGACAAGCTCTCTCTCTCTTTAGTGACAAATTCTCCTCACTTAGGTAAAGCCTTATGTATACAAAGAAGGCTCTTGCAACTCCAATCTCTTGATATCTTCCTTTCAGCACAAGTATTGCCACTAGAGTCAGAACTAGAACTAGCTTGCTCAAGCCATGGAAACAAGCTTTTATAGAGGAAAAGGAAGAGATAAGGTCAATCACAACAATAATGGATTTGGCTTCATCACTTGGAAACTTCCATGGAATGGTGGCAAACTACTTCCCATCCAAGGAGATTTGAAGCCAAACCATCCTCACTTAACTTGGAGTCTGTTGATGAATGAGTTGGATAGAACCTTCGGACGTTTGATTAGTTCAAAACTTTGGCCAAAATGGTTGGCGCGATTGCGACTCTGGGACAGAGCGCTAATGGCATGCCCTTTCATTAGGATTTAACCCATTGGCACGGGCCTAACACAGAGGACCAACGCTAATGTAAAAAGGGTTGTTTTTAAGGGCAAAGAGCAGGAGATGTCTTCAGGGCATATGAAGCTCATGTTTAGAGGTGAATAACGCAAGTGATTTCAAGTCTTGTCACTTCTCACAAGTCCCGGAATGAGTCCTCCAAGGTGTAGGAGAGGGGCAACAGGGACGGTGACAAACGGTGACAAATTATTGTGTAATAGATGCCCCCTAAAACATGAGGCCCGAGAGAGAGGGGTTAAGTGCTTTACAAGAACATGTGTGACTAAAAACACTGCCGCCGGAGAACCTGTGAAAAGAAGTACAACTGATATCTCAAGTACATTATATATATGTGGTATGGGCGTAGCCATCCGTAACAGAGTATAGAACTGGATCCCAGGTATGGACGCAGCCATCCGATGAGGATCTATAAATGGACTCAGGTATGGTCGTAGCCATCCAATGAATGAGTCATGTAATGATTACAATAATCCACAAAATGCAACACGGATCTTAATAGGCATAATCCGGGGTCTTGCGCTCCAACTCGACCCGATCATAGTACAAGTTCAAGCATGTGAATATAGGAGTCGAAGTCGAACATGCATGAACATCGTCTGATTACCAGTCAATGATGAAACTGTTAACAGACGCGAGAGGTGCCACCAATAATGACGATGGTCCTCAAGGTACTATAGGTACAATCCACAGCGTGTGAATCAATGAGCAAGTGTCGAACACTCGTAGAATCATCCGATCGGAGGCCAATGATGAAAACCTCGCGTCGAACACAAAGAACCTACCATTGAGGCATGCAAGCTCCAAGGTACCTGAAGGGAGTCTCTAGGTCACCTTCCTGGATAATGAGTTGAATTCAACAGGAAGTGATCTTGATCGAAGGTGGGCCATAATGTTTCCCACATCATCGACACGAGACGGAGAGAGACAATATGTTTTTTGTGAGATATCAGAGGGAGGTTGAGTATTCTTGCAGAGGTCAACTTCTCTTGAACATATCGGCGGCACAACGACGGATTTGGCAGTATTTGAGGTCAAATGATCAGGGGTCATGATGACGAGACGATGAGCAGATGAATGGTCAAATAGGATAACCCAAACCCATGGAGGCAAATGTGAAGCGAGATGAGATGTCCCCACCCAGACACGAATGTAGAAAGTGCCATGTTCAAGAGCGACATACTACCAATGATGATGATTATGATTCCTTTCTTCCCCCACCGTTTCTGGCGAGTACCCCGGTTATTTTTGGATGGAAAGCTTGATGGGGATAGCATATGCTTGGATGGTGTCATTATGATAGAATCCAATGTCATTAAAGTTTTAACGAGTCTAACAAAGGAAAAACTCGGCGTCTTTTCATGTTTAGAGAGTTTGAAAAGACAGCAAAAAGAAAACTCCAGGGGTGACCTTTTTCATAAAGTTGTGTCTCTCGAGCCCGAAAAAGTATAAAACTATGCTCAAAAGAACCTCCCGGCCATTACGACCGAGGAGTACTTTTCGTGAGTAGTGACATCGACCCGAAAAAGTAAAAAAGCGATTGAAATCACGTCGCTTCATGACCATTAACGAACCGGAAACAACAAAGGTCCGACAATCTTTTTGTTTTTAAATGGTCGGAAAAGGGTTTAAAGACGACCGCCTCTCATTTCCATTTAACGAGTCGAGAGGAATAACTCAGAAATCTTTTCATCTTTAAACGGTCAAAAAAGAACTGAAAGAAGACCTCCATTTCTATTCTCTTTAACGAGTCAAAAAGGAAAAAAGACTCGGCAATCTTTTCATATTTTACGAGTCAGAAAAGAGCTTAAAGGTGACTCGTATGTGGGTTCATTTTTACACAAGCTTGAACCATGGAGAACTCTGCTGGGATTCGGTTTCATATTTACACAAGCTTGAAACGAAAAACTATGCTTGTTATAAGTTCGCATGCCCCCAACAGAATGACACAAAACAAGGTACATGCCCCCCAAGCTTCATTGCATGCAACAAAGTGGATGGAATGAAGGTTCACTTTCGAGATCTTGGAAAGACTCGACTGGTAGTTTACGAGATCTTAATCAAAAGACTCGATTTGGAAAGGGGGTTGTTTCATTTTTTAATGAGGTTGACACAGTAAAAGAACTATCCTCATAACCCTTGTTTCAATTTTTAACGAGCTTGACACAAGGTCAGGAACTATGCTCGAACAAACCCAGTTTCATTTTTTAAGGAGCTTGACATAGGAAAGCGAACCATGCTCCGATCAGACCTAGTTTCATTTTTTAAGGAGCTTGAAATAGGAAAGTGAACTATGCTTCGCCTGAACTTCATCATAATGAACAGGAAGTTGGGGCTTCCAAGAGTGGCTCTCCCGGTGGGAGGTCAACATCTCAGAAGTCAAGACCTAATGCCCCCAGGACACTATGCACGACAGCGGCATCGCTGGATACAGGTATGGGATAGGTGGCCACGTAGTTGATTTCCGGGGGGCAGATACAACTGGTGGATAAAAACTAGGAGTGGACGACAACTGCGCAGGAGGCATCGGGGGACTAACGAATGACAATTGATCGATAGTCACGATTCTTCCATCGTGTGGAAAGCAAACCACACGGAAAAGTGAAGAAATGATGGACCCCATAGCATAAACATAGTCGCGACCAAGGAGAAGACTGAAATCTAAAACACGTTGGGTAACCAACACGTCGATATAGATGGTTTTACCTCCCAAAGTAATAGGGAACTTCGGGAGGACTCCTAGAGATGGATAGGCTCCTCCGTCGAAAGCCAACAGATTCTGCGTGACTGGCCCAAGCTGCGGGGAACCTAAAGCTTGCCAAGTAGTGTACGGCATAAGACTGACCGATGCACCTTCATCCAGAACAGTGCCAGGTACTGCCTTATCACAGGCAAGTACCGTAATCTAGAAAGGCACATGGGATGGAAGGCGGAAAGCGGTCAGGTGACTCCAATCAAAGGCGATGGAAAAACTACTTGGTGGGGGAATCGTATGATCAACCCCATGTTCCATAAGAACCAAAGAGGGACTTTTGGGAGCAGCTGGGATAGGAGAGTCATTTCCGGACTCAGGGGAATCTGAGGAGACGAGAAGAACATGGGAATTACGCCCTTCCAAAATAGAGTGATCGGGTGGTGAACTCGAGTTGACACTCTTTCTGACCAATAATTGGTCTGGAATAGGCTGGGCAGAGCCAGGTTCAGGAAGAGGAGGCTGGACAAGAGAGTAATTTGAACCAATCTTGTTGTCAGCAGGGGGACAATCTGCAGCTGTAGAAAGACGTTGATATCCAACGGGGAGTTGGGGTGAGGGAGCCGCGAGACTTTCCAAGACGTCGGAGGCTTTATCCATGAGCGAACAAAGGTGAAGGGGATGATTGCCTTCACAAAGTCTGTAAGGGATTCGAATCTTCCCTTTTCCTTTAATATTCCCAACTGATAGGGTAGCATCGTCGTGAGATTCAAAGGGCGATGAGGGGCAGGCCGGATCGTGGGACCATACTTCTAAGATCCTGGGAATGCCAGGACAATCGCGAAGAAGGTGGTCATCCTTGCACAATCTACAAGGAAACTTGACCTTCCGCGGAGGAGCAGAAGGTGGCCTGACTTCAGGTGTACTCGAGGGGGTAGCTGCGCTTTTAGCCTCTCCTTTGAGAGCCTTCTTCTTCTTCGTCTTCTTCTTCTTCTTCTTAGCCACTTGGTTACTCGAATCGAGACTTTCACCAGGCAAAGTAGAATATGAGGATGTAGAAGTGGGCGTAGAAGGGGAGAGGTCCACCTTAGAATCAACATGAGGTTGTTCAGGTGGAGGGACTGATTGATCAATAGGTGAGACGGCAGGGACCAGAAAGGTTGAGAACAACCAAACAGGCAACCCAACAGTTAACCCTGGGAGGGACAACGTTGCCATGTAAGGAGCACCAATATTCCCGAGAGGAGGGAAATGACCAGGATTCCCGTAAGGGGGGGAACTTGGGTTGGTGAACCCTGAAAAAGTTTCCATCAAGAACAAAAAAGAAACCTACTCGAGCTAACGCAAACAAGACCTAACCGGGTAAATGTGAATGCGGCCGAATAAATTTTTAAGACAAAGGAACACAACTTGACCTTTTCATGTTTTAAGAGTCGAGAAAAGGACAAAAGATGACTCTAGTCGCCTTCGAATATTTAATGAGCCCGAAGTGACAAACTGCTCAAGTGAGCCTGTTCTTTTAGGGAGTCTGAAGAGGATCAAAAAGAGACTGCTCTGGAGAAACTAGGCAAGGGGGTTACTAGACAATCCATAAAACTGCTTATACACCTTGGCAATCATATGAAAACCAAGAACTTTCCGTACTGCAGTCAATCTTCCCAAATGTTGTGCTCGGTGCGTTACGGCTTGTAAGGCGGGAGACACGGCTTCCTATGGATCAAGGATGATAACCTAGTGGAGTCTCCCCATATATACGTGATGGTACGTGGGAGCACAAGTCCATACAAGACCACAGTTGAATCACACAAGGAGGAATCACCCAACCGTAATGTGAAACAATAATGACTAGGTTTAATGACCCCGGAGCACGTCTCTAGCCTAGACCTCTAGAATGTGAGTGTTAAGTTCCAATGCGTTGTTAGATTCATTCAGTTTATTTTAAAGTTGATCTTGTGTTAGGTTTCGATTTTCAGGTCCTACCATATGTAATCTCTCAAAATTCCTTAAATGCAATCTATATGCCAAAGAATACCGTTTCGTTCGATGAATACTAACTATGAGAAGGTTAAGAGTTTTCAATCAAACAAAATGAGCAAAATCAATCAAACACCCTAATGCAGCTAATGGAAAGTAAACAAAACTTTTTCTTTTCAATAATACAAATTAACGAAAAGTTCTATTCCATTAACTATTGAACGCAAAAGAGATTGTTTGATTTCTTTTTCAAAGGCACAATGCACTAGAATGAATTTTGAAAGACAATAACACTGAGTAAAAGAGACAAATTCACTCAATGAGAACACAATGAAATCCCTCAAAGACGAGAAAAGTCCCAATAACACCAATGAGTTGTGTAATCTAGGCTCAAAGTGAGGTGAAGCGGAATTCAAGTGAAGACAAAGCAAGTCACTCAAATAACGCAACAAAATGATTCACAACTACCAAACAAGTGCAAGGGAACAATTAGAGAGTCGATTGGACCAATAGAAGACCAAAAACACCTAAGGGAGGCTCGACACACAAAGCCACTAGATGCCCTAGGGCTAGAAATGTGAAATCGATAGAAGAAGGCAAACACCCGAAGAGTAAAGGTAATCTATGCTATTGTAATCTATGCGCAATTCACTTGAAAAGTATGCAAATGTAATCTATGCACAAATGAGAATTCTAATTATTGCTCGTGTGATCTATGCAAGAGAATTCTCAAACACAAGATGATTCTAATGTAATCTAAGAACCAATCAAGTGCAAATCAAGAAAATTGGGTGAGAGTTCCAAAGATCAAAAAATAAAAACACTCAAAGGCGATTAACACTCATACACAATTTAGCCCCCTCGGCGAATGAGGGGGAAATATTTTTGCAAAAACAAAAGAAAAAAGATGCAAAATTGTGAAGAGACTGAGACAAACCTTCAAGTAATGATCAAAGGAAATAAAATTAAGAATTTCTCAAAAGAGAGACTCAAAACCAGTCAAGCAAGACTCCCACATGCTCAAGCAGTTGAAAAAAGGTGTGGCAAGATACGAATCCAAGCTCAGAAGGTAGGCAAACAAGCAAACTGAAAAGGTTAACAGGCTTGGCGCGACTGTCAGGCTGTAACTCGCGCTATAAAGGGATTGGCGCGGGTTGTCAGTTAGCAACAAGGGCCACTAGCGCGACTGTCAAAGCAAAAACCGCGCTAATGAAATTTGCCAAGTTAAAAAGAAAAATAAGCGGTCTAAAGCTCGATTACAGTATCTAGGCAAGCCAGGAAGCAAGAGGCAGCAAGAAATTCAATCCAAAAAGCTATCCAAGCAAGTAAACAAGAGAAAACCAAAGAGGCAAGACAAACTCCAAATTGTTCAGTCTATAAACCAAACCGAAGATTGACTGAAGCGGCTTTGATCTACTTCACTACTGCAAAGCAATAGTGTTTCGAAGGCTATCTGGTCGTGTTTCAGACTTCGTCTAAGTTTACAAATTAAACAACAAGCTAAACTCCCCAGTGGAGTTGCCAAATTGTTGGAGAGGTAAATCCCCTCTACGGATAGAGGCGATCCCTACTAGCCCAGAATGGGTCTAGCAACAATCAAACAATGCTATCACGCAAGTTCCTAATTGCAAATAAAAGGTAGGTGATGAAGACCTACTTGAGATCCAATGCTTCCGTTTGTAGAAGAGATGTCGCCCACGTTCCTTTGCCTTGGCCGGTCACAATCCTCCACTATCCACGTGAATGGAAACCTGCACACAAAGACAAAAACACAAACACAAGCGTGAAATCTAATATATGAAATTATACATCAGACAGGAAGGATATAATTCAACATCAACCATTACAAGTACAACGAGAATGGAACCATAATGATAGTCATCTATTATTAATAATCAACAAAGGAGAATACAACCAGCGTCCTGACGTCAAGTCCTCCTTCGGCTGGGTGCTCAGCTACACAAGTCTTGCAAAAGCTTGAAGGGGTGAGGGACAAGCTCTCTCTCTCTTTAGTGACAAAGTCTCCTTACTTAGGGAAAGCCTTATGCATACAAATAAGGCTTCTTGCAACTCCAACCTTTTGATATCTTCCTTTCACACAAGTATTGCCACAAGAGTCAGAACTTTCAGAACTAGAACTAGAACTAGCTTGCTCAAGCCATGGGAACAAGCTTTTATATAGGAAAAGGAAGAGATAAGGTCAATCCCCCACAATCATGGATTTTGCTTCATCACTTGGAAACTTCCATGGAATGGTGGCAAACAACTTTCCATCCAAGGAGATTCGAAGCCAAACCATCCTCACTCAACTTGGAATCAGTTTGGTGAATGAGGTGGATAGAAACTTTGGAGGTTTGAGTGGTTGAGAATATTGCCCAAACTGGTTGGCGCGATTGCGACTCTGAGACAGAGCGCCAATGGCGCGCCCTTTCTTTAGGATTTTCCCCATTGGCGCGGGCATAACACAGGGCACCAGCGCTAATGCAAAAAGGGCTATTTTTGGGGCAATGAGCAGGAGATGTCTTAAGGGCATATGAAGCTCATGTTTAGAGGTAAATAAGGCAAGTGGTTTCAAGTCTTGTCACTTCTCACAAGTTCCGGAATGGGTCCTCCAAGATGGCGGAGAGTAGGGACGGTGACAAATGGTGACAAATTACTGTGTAACAGATGCCCCCTAAAGTATGAGGCCCGAGGGAGAGAGGGGTGAAGTGCTTTACAAGAACATGTGTGACTGAAAACACTGCCGCTGGAGAACCTGCGAAAAGAAGTACAACTGATATCTCAAGTACATGATATATATGTGGTATGGGTGCAACCATCCGTAATAGAGTATAAAAACTGGATCCCAGGCATGGACGTAGCCATCCGATGAGGATCTATGAATGGACTCAGGTATGGTCATAGCCATCCAATGAATGAGTCATGTAATGATTAGAATAATCCACAAAATGCAACCCAGATCTCAATGTGCACAATCCGGGGTCTTGCGCTCCAACTCGACCCGAACATAGTACAAGTTCAAGCATGTGAATATGGGAGTCGAAGTCGAACATGCATGAACATCGTCTAATTACCAGTCAATGATGAAAATAGTTAACATACGTGAGAGGTGCCACCAATAATGACGATGGTCCTCAAGGTACTATAGGTACAATCCACGGCGTGTGAATCAATGAGCCGGTGTCGAACACCCGTAGAATCATCCGATCGGAGGCCAGTGATGAAAACCTCACGTTGAACACGAAGAACCTACCATTGAGGCATGCAGGCTCCAAGGTACTTGAAGGGAGTCTCTAGGTCACCTTCCTGGATAATGAGTTGAAATCGACAGGAAGTGACCTTGATAGAAGGTGGGCCATAATGTTTCCCACATCATCGACACGAGATAAAGAGGGACAATATGTTTTGTGTGAGATATCGGAGGGAGGTTGAGTATTCTTGCAGAGGCCAACTTCTCTTGAACATATCGGTGACACAATGATGGATTTGGCAGTATTTGAGGTCAAATGATCAGGGGTCATGATGACGAGACGATGAGCAGATGAATGGTCAAATAGGATAAC
>APFE031379252.1:40810-60024 GCA_000404065.3 Pinus taeda | reverse complement strand
CTCAGGAAAGGAAAAAAAACCAAGTGAAAGCATATGATCAGCCAAAGAGATGGTGGCGATGGAATGAAAACAACCAAGGCTCATCTAACAAAATGTAGCAGATAAAGATGGCAATCATGAGATGTAAAATGGGTATGAGTTCATTTTTACACAAGCTTGAACCAAAGAGAACTTTGCTTGGATTCAATTTCATGTTTATATAAGCTTGAAATGAAAATCTATGCTTGTTATAAGTTCGCATGCCCCCAACATAATGATGCAAAGTGAGGTACATGCCCCCCAAGCTTCATTGCATTCAACCAAGTGGATGAAATGAAGGTTTACTTTCAATACATGACTCAAAAAGGGAGTTGTTTCATTTTTGAAGAGGTTGACACAAGAAAATAACTATCCTCAAAATCCTTGTTTCATGTTTGAAATGAGCTTGACACAAGACAAGGAACTATGCTCAAAAATCCTTGATTCATTTGTTAACGAGCTTAACTCAAGACAAGGAACTATGCTCCAAAATCCTTGATTCATTTTTTAACGAGCTTGACTCAAGACAAGGAACTATGCACTAAAATCCTTGATTCATTTTTTAACGAGCTTGACACAAGACAAGGAACAATGCTCCAAACATTCAGTTTCATTTTTTAAAGAGATTGAGACGGGAACAAACTATCCTCGCGACCTAGTTTCTATAATCTACCTATATAACCTAACTACCTATATAGCCTACTGATTCATTTTTTTTTAATGAGGTTGACACAGGAAAAGAACTGTCCTCATTCCTGATTCATTTTTTAACGAGGTCAACTCAGTAATAGGAACTTTCCTCGAAACTCCTTGTTTCATTTTTTAACGAGCTTGACACAAGACAAGGAACTATGCTCATGACTGCTCTCTACAATCTACCTATATAATCTACCGATTCATTTTGTTTTAAATGAGGTTGACACAGGAAAAGAACTATCCTCATATCTGATTCATCTTTTAACGAGGTTGACTCAGTAACAGGAACTTTCCTCGAATCTTAGTTTCGTTTTTTAACAAGGTTGAGACAGGAACAAACTATCCTCATACCATATTCATTTTTTAACGAGGTTGACTCATAATAGGAATTTCCCTCGAACCTGATTCATATTTTAACGAGGTTGACTCAGTAACAGGAACTTTCATTGAATCTATTCTCTACAATCTACCTACATAACCTACCCTTGTTTCATTTTTTAACGAGCTTGACACAAGACAAGGAACTATGCTCTAAAAACCTTGTTTCATTTTTATTTTTTTTTAACAAGCTTGACACAAGACAAGGAACTATGCTCCAGAAGTTTGCATGCCCCCAGCATAATGATGCAAAGCGAGGTACATGCCCCCCAAGCTTCATTGCATTCAACCAGGTGGATGAAATGAAGGTTTACTTTCAAGACTCAACTCGAAAAGGGGGTTGTTTCATTTTTTAATGAGGTTGACACAAGAAAAGAACTATCCTCATACCTGATTCATTTTTTAACGAGGTTGACTCAGCAACAAGAACTTTCCTCTAAAATCCTTGTTTCATTTTTTAACGAGGTTGAAACAAGAAGAAACTATCCTCGTGTCTACTGATTATGGCTTCCAACTAGAAGAAAGACATGTCAATGGACACACCTTGATCATGGCTTCCAAGAGGTCTTCATCAGAAGAAAGAATAGTTCTCTGGAAGGAACACATATCAAGGGACTCAAGAGGGATGAGAACATCAAGTTCAAGAAATCCCATAGAGTTTTCCATGTCAATTACCAGATCTAAATCAAAGGAAGGTGAGAAAATAGTGAGAGGCTCACTTGCATTGGTAACTGAAAGCATGGGACCAGTTGCCGCATAATTAACCCGTGGCGAGGTAGATACCACTTTAGAATCGAGAACATTTAGGGGTGTCATATTATTGGTAGCTGAAACAAGACTAGGGAACGAAAGCTGGTCTACAGTCATAATATTTCCATTGTGAGGGAAATACATCACGCGAAAGAGTGTCGATACGACAACTTTCATTGCATAAACATAGTCGCACCCAAGGAGTAAATTGAAATCCAAGGGACCTCGAACTACCATAAGATCAATATAGACAATTTTACTTTCCAAGGTAATAGAAAACTTAGGAAGGATCCCTAAAGGTTCACTAATGGTTCTGTTCAAAGCTTGCAGGTTCTGCATAATAGGCACAAGCTGAGGGAAACCCAAAGCTTTCCAAGTAGTTGAGGATAAAATACTAACAGAAGCACCTTCATCTACCTGCGTGTGGTGTATGTCCCTACTACCAGCCTTGACAATGATTTGGAAAGGGATGGAGGAAGGAAGACGAGGTTCTGTCAGCCTATTCCAATCAAAGGAAAAGATCTTAGTACTTGGAGGGGATTCTATAGAAACAAGTGAAATGCCCCCCAGTGTAGAAGAATCTGATGTAACAAGAAGAACCTGAGTGTTATGAAGTTCACTCTCTAAAGGGAGAGTGGGATCAACTGAATGTGAAATTGAATTGACCACTTGATCAACTAATGGATCATCAGCCTGAGTGATATGAGTTTCACTCTCCAATGGAAGAATGGGGTCAACTGTACTTGAAATTAGATCAATCACTCCGTCAGTTGACGGTAGGTTGGGAGAAAGTTTACGGTAACCAGCTGGAAATTCTTGCTGTGGAACAATAAGGTTTTCCAACAATTTTGAGGCTTCATCCATGTGAGGGAAAATGTGAATTTGATGACTCCCTTTGCATAACTTACAAGGAAACCTAACTTTACCCTTTTTCCCAGGAACTTGACTATCACTGGTTGATGGATCAATGGAAATTTGATGAGATTTTTTTGACCATACTTCCAAAACCTTTGGAATACTAGGAAAATTGATAAGGAAGTGGTCACCCTTACAAATCTGGCAAGGGTATTTGGATTTACGATGCATGTTGGAGGTTTCCTCAACACAACTAACACTTACAGCCATGATTGGTTGGTTGACTTCTTTCTTATCTTGCTTCTTCTTCTTCTTCTTCTTCCCTTTCTTCTTCTTCTTAGCCACCTGGTTACTAGCATCAAGGATTTTACCAAGCGAAGAGGAAGAAAAGGAGGAAGAAATATTAGGCGAAGAAGGTAAAGGGTCAACAGAAGGTTGGTGATGTTGAGATGGTGAACTCTGTTGAGGTGAAGCATTCGGTTGAGGTGGAACAATCGGAGTATTTGGGGCCAATGAAGTTGAAAATAACCATATCGGTAAACCTATTATAAATCCAGGTAATGAAAAAGTAGCCATATAAGGAGGACCAACATTTTCAAAGCAAGGAAAAGTACTAGGATTCTCATTAAGAGGGGTTCCTTGGTTGGTAAATTCTGAAACAGTTGCCATTATATTCAACTTCAGTGAATTTTATTAACAATTTAAAACTAAAATTAACAATTCACATTTCACACCTAACAATTAAAATTCACAATGCACACCTATGGTCTCTAAAAGTAAAAACAAATAAATTAACACACGCTATCAAATCTAGGAGTCAAACCACACCCAAACAGTAACTTTCCGTACCGAAAATACTAGTTAGTGATGAAATCCAACATTGCAGAATTCAATACAAAAATGGCGGTTGGAACAGTTACCTCGACAACCTGCTTAATGAAATAGACTGGCACAAGTTTCTCCACAAAATCGTCTCGAGTGAAGATAACCCCCCAGAGAGTCCAAGTGAGTCTAGTCGACGTCTGCTCCAGGTACAGTGGGATCTTCCCTCCACCATCACCTTAGGAAAGAATCCTATAGATTATGGCCACTAAGGTTACCAACAAAAACAAATATACATGGGGGAATAGTCTACGATCCGATACACACGCAAAGGCATAGTAACAAAGCTCAGTCCCCTTAAAGGCTCCTTGACATAATCCAAGGTTTACCAACAAGTGACCCTAGGCTCCTCGACAATGGTCAATCTGAGGTTTACCGTTTTTAATATGTGTATATTTGCTATCGTTCCCAATGAGGAAGGATTGATTACCTCAATGGTTCAGATATGATCTCGTGCTTCTCCTTTAAGAGGAGATTTCCCAAAGCATAGATGTAACAATTGGAATTTATTTCCTACCCAAGATCAACTACTTGTTTGTTTTACTGTCTTGGAGAGTTAACTAAAACCTATTCCAAGACACTAGCCTAAGCTAGATTGGTGGAAAGAGCCCTAAAAAAGTAAAAATTACTAGATTAATTTTAATTAAGCACTGCATTATTTAGGCTGTTATTACTCAAAAGGGTAAATGGATATGAAACCAATGGTGTTATGACCTGACCCAAAACTGAATGCAATCAAATATGATAATGTAATCTTTTCAATTCGATGAATCCTAACTAAAGTAAGGAAAGAGTTTCCATTCACTTCCAATAATGCAAAAAATTGATCACTAAGAGAAAATGTAACAAATCCTCTAATGCACTAATTTCATCAAGAAAAACTAATGCAAATCAATTCCAAAACAATTTTTATTTTTATTTTTGTGTGTTTAAAACAAGAATAAAAATATGTAAATTCAAATCAAAGAAAACTGATCTAAATCTATGATTGATTTTTCAGAATGTAAACTATGCAATTGTAATCTATGCACAATTCACTTGAAAAGTATGCAAATGTAATCTATGCACATTTTTCATTCATATTCTGAAAATGAGAATTCTAATTATGCAAATGTGATCTATGCAAGAGAATTCTCAAACACAATATGATTCTAATGTAATCTAAGAACCAATCAAGTGCAAGTCAAGAAAATTGGTTGAGAGTTCCAAAGATCAAAAAAATAAAAACACTCAAAGGTGATTAACACTCATACACAATTTAGCCCCCCCGGGCGAATGAGGAGGAAATGTTTTTGCAAAAACAAAAGCAAAAAGATGCAAAATTGTGAAAAGACTAAGACAAACTTCCAAGTAATGACCAAAGGAAATCAAATTAAGAATTTCTCAAAAAAGAGACTCAAAACACCCAATTAACTCAATGAAGATTGATGAGATGAAGAATTTGCTGAAAGAAACTCATCAACAAGGCTTTTTGATAGGATATATGCAGATCTGGACATAGCGGAGACCCTTGCACTACTGCAGGATCAAATAGAGGGATTGACCCTTGGGATTCCATATGTCTGGATGGACGAATTACCGTTGAGGCTACAATGCCATACCACTGGTGTACCAAGTCATTGGACTAGGCTCCTGCGCATGATAGCACAGGTGGTGACATGTTATCACCAGCATCATTAGTCTAGGATGTTTTTCTACATTTACTTTAAGTTTCTTGGTCAGATGAAAAATTTTGCCTTTGGACACAAAACATTTTATGAAAAATTATAAACTGCTATCTACTTTGATTTTTGGAGTTTATTTTGGCTGAGTGATGAAATTCTATGAAAATATTGATGTGAAATGCTTTCTTTACATATGCTGCAAATGTCTATTTAACACGTAGTTTGTTAATGAATCAGTCAATGTGTTTAAGTTTCTGGAAATGTGTTGATATTGAATGAAATCAAAATGCCTTTCCAAAATCCTAACTCTTAGGAACATACAATGAATAGCTGGGTTCCGAACGGAATAAACGCCAGTAAGTTGTAGAATTACGAGTTGTGAATCTAGCCTGACAATGAGTCGGCGTATACCATGTGGAATGGCATTAGAGATAAGTTCAATCAATGCGTTATACTCAGTGATGTTCTTCGTTGATCGACCAATACATGTCCCCCTAAAACTCACTAACTTGTCACTTGGAGCGAAGATGGCCCAGGTCGCAGAAGATAGGTTCTGCATGCTACGACTAGCTCCATCAGCATACCCAACAAATGGTTCCAAAAAGTTTGACATCTACAACAAATGTGAAGTGGATTACCTAACCAAAATGACAACTCTAAAAGAAAAAAACTAAAAAATGCAATAAAAGCATATGTAAAATGAGTTTACTACACTTAGTCAAGCATAATAACATTTAAGATACAACCCGTTTTGAGGCTGCGACAGTGGAATCCCATCATAATCGACTAGCTCATAGGCTCCTTTTGTCAATACATTTTAACAATGTAAGGGCCCATCCATAACGGTTCAAATTTCCCTTCTCCTAATTTATCAGGATCCTAATCATAAAGCATGACCAGATCACCTTCTGAGAAGACACGAGGCTTAACATTTTTGTCATATTGTGCCTTGATGCATCTCTTATGTGCTTCATTAGCCAATGCAGCATCATGATGGGTTTCATCTAGATGGATTAGTTCCAAGAAACAAGCTTCTTCTTCAGAAGTTTCGGGAAGCAGGTCAATTGCAAGCTTGAGGGATGAGATTTCACACTGAATTGGTAAGAATGCTTCCAGGAACATACACCAACTGAAAGGGCATAAATCCGGTTGCATTTCTGACTGAAGTCCTATATGCCCATAGAGCTGAGTACAAGATTAAATTCCAATTCCATTTATGGACTCCAATCATTCTTTGCAGCATTCGCTTAAGGAATTTTTTGATTGCCTCAACTTGTCCGTTAGCCTGCAGATAATATGGAATGGAACTATCATGGGACATTCCCAATTTGGTAGTTAATTTGATCATCACGTGATTGTGAAAATGCAACCCATGATATGTGACTATGGCCTGTGGCACACTGAATCTAGAAACGACATGATTAAAAAAAAAGAGTGCAGCCATTTTGCCGTTGTTGTTCAATGTAGGCATCACCTTGGCCCATTTTGTAAAGTAGTCGACAGCGACTATAATATACCCATGCCCCATGGCCGAGGTGGGGTTACATGTCATGAAACCAATGCCCCATTTAGCGAATGGGCCAACAACAATGACTAGATGCAGTGGTGCAGGTGGTAATCTGGTTTTGTGATCGAAAATCTGACAAGCATGGAAACTTCTGACTGCAAGTATGCAATCTTTGAATATGGTAGGCTAGAAGTAACCAGCTCGTAAGATCTTTTGTGCAGTAGCATAACTAGATAGATGCCCCTCACAAGCACCTGAACGACAATCATTCAAAGCTTTTTTGGCCTCCTCATGCATGAGGCAACTTTGTAAAACCATATCGACACCACGACAATAAAGTGTATCACCAATGATTAGATAATCTTTGGCTTGGTATCGGGTATGTCGCTATTCAGAGCGAGAGGTGTTAGGCCTAAAAGCTTGGGTCTGGAGATAGATCAGTATATCCCCATACCACAGATCACTTGACGATATAAGAAATAGAGTCTCATCCACGATTGATGCTTCTAATGTTAAATCATTGGAGGACGATGGAAGGTCGCAAAGTAATTTTGCAAAGACGAGAGACTTCTTTGATTTGGATTTGATAAATTCCAGACAAACTCTTGTAAGATGACTATCCATTTGGAATATTTGCCCCCAGCAATTGACGTGACAGAATGTATATCATAGGGTTGCAATCTGACTTAATGGTAGTTTTGCGAAGGAGTATATAATGTCGAAATCTCTGTACTACTTGAACGGATACTAAAGCCAACTTTTCAACATAAGAGTACTTTCTTTATGTATCATTAATATTTCGACTTAAATAATATATAGGATATTCAATTCCGTCATCTTCTTGCACTAAAACCATAAATGGTTGTATCTACAGCGGCGAGATACAGGTTGAAGTCTTTTTTATAGTCAGGAGAATACATTAATGATGCTTTTATCAGGGAATCTTTGAGAGCCTCAAAAGAAGCTTGCAGGACCTGATCCCAATGGAAGGGTACCCCCTTCTTTAAAAGACGTGTATAACCTTTAGCCATCTTAGCATAATTTGGAATGAACATCCTTAGAAAGTTAGCTTTCCCTTGGGATCTCTGAATCTAAAGCAAATTTGAAGGTGGAGGCATGTCAAGTATTGCGTGAACCTTTAATGGATTGAGTCGAATTCCATCCTTAGAAACTACAAAACCAAGCAGTCGACCAGAACCAACACAAAACACACATTTGTGCAGATTGAGTCGTATCTTGTAGTTTTAGCAACATAGAAATATGGCTCTCAAATGTTGTGGATGATCAGTCCGTTTTCGCGAATGAGCAGGTAGATCGTCAAGATATGGTTGAACGATGTGTTTGATGTCATGGAAAGAATAATTCATTGCCCTATGAAATGTTGCCCCTGCGTTCTTTAGACCAAAAGGTAATTTACGATATGCGAATGTGCCCCATGGACATATAAATGCAATTTTTGACTGGTCCTGTGGGCGAATATTGATTTGATTGTAGCCCGAAAATCCATCCATGAATGAAAAGTTTTCACATCCAACACATTCATCAATAATATGATCGATAAAAGGTGTAGGATAGTTTTCATTTGGACATGCTTGATTTACATCCCTATAATCGATGCACACACTTATCGTTCCTTGCTTTTTCATTACAGGAACAATATTCGATACGCAGTGAGTGAGAGGTATAGGGTAAATGAAGCCAGCACGCAAAAGTTTTTCAACTTCTGCTTTAATGGCAATAGCTTTCTTTGGATGAACATGTCTAAGTCATTCTCGTAATAGTTTGACATCGGGATACATCTTGATTTCATGTTCAACAATGCTCAAGTCAATGCCTGGAATTTGTTCATAGGACCATGCAAAGACATCTCTGAATTCGCGAAAAAGAGCACGGTAGCTATCTAGTTCTGATGGAGAACAAGATTTGCTAACATGAATATTCTCTACAATATTAGGTTTGGTCGAAATATTAATGGAGATAGTTTCTTTAATGTTGGACAAATTTCACTGAGAATCTACTGTATTTATAGAGTTTAATAAAAAATCAACAATTGAAGGGTGATTGAGGTCATTTGAATAATCTTCATTATCATCTCGAAGGTGGGAATGATGATGATAATCTTCCCATGACGTCTCTTCTATCATCATTGATTGGATGATTTCTTCATCTGTAGAATGTATATGAGACCAAGGATCAAAAGAGGTACCATATTCTAAATACCTATCTACCAAAACACTTGTTGAGTGTGGATTCGGATTTGTCGCACAAGCCCAAAAGATTGATTGCTATAAAGTTTCGATGGGGCTTGGTGGCAATGCCTTGCAATGATCATCACTTTCAAAATAGTCGGAACTCTGCTTAAACTCAGATGATGTAGAAGAGATCATGTGGTAGGTTTCCACTGTGGCCACTTCTGCGAAACCAGATGGAGACGGGAGGGAAAAAGTACCCATGAAGGAAGGATATTTAGGAGACCTACTCCAACATTTTGAAGTGATTGTGAACTTCCATGGATCAAGGAATGCTTCTAGTAGCTTGTGAACTATTAGCAAAAAAGGCTAGTTGGTCAACGACTGTGATTCCACCTTTGAAGGGAAATGCAATATTTTGAAAATATGTTGACACAATGGCAGCCATAACATAAACCTAGGGCCTTCCCAGTAAAATATTGTAATCAAGGAGTCCATCAATGACCTCGACTTCAATATCTACTGTTTTTCCCCCCAGTTCAACATGCAAGCTACTTAAAATCCCATATGGATTGTACATTCTTCCATCGAACACTTTTAGTGTTGTTGGTGATCATGACAAGGGTGGTGAACCAAGAGTTTTCCAGCAACTCATTGACATAATACAGGTAGAAGCTCCCATCAATGATGGTTCGATGAACATTTTTATTGAGGGCTTTTACCTGTATAAGGAAAGCGAGTTGGGCCAGTAACTATGGTGTACATCTAGTATGATTAAAGACCACAAGATTGGAATCCGTTGGATCGATCCCACCTATCACTGATAACAAAGCCTACTTTTGGGAGGGACAGTTTTGCAATACCTCAAGTGTCGACACAGCAGATGGTGATTGAGCCAGATCCTCCACTATATTATAATTCTGAGCAACTGGAGCATGAGGATTAAATGTCGATTTATGTACGACTCCCTTTGGTGGCTTAATGGTTAACTCAGGAACAATGGGTGGAACAACTTCTGGAAAAGTCATTGTCAAAGCACTAGGTTGATCAGTAGGTTGGTTGTTCGACAACAATGGATTCCCATAATCTTTATTCCTTGTCGATACCAAAACATCATTTTTCTTGTTTGCGATGGATAGCATAAGAACTTGGGATGTGGAAGCATTATCGGTAGCAACCATATGAGTTTCTGGGTTCGAAAATGGATCAATCAACACCATTGAGGTATTCAAAGCCTTCCAAATTTTTGAAACCGTAGATTTATGTGGACAATCTCTCGTAAAATGCTCCTCATTACATATCAAACATGGATAACGAGGAGGTTTCCTTGCCACAGTAGGGTTTTCAAATTATTTTTCAGGAGTGGAATTCTCCCGTTTCTTCTTATTATTTTTCCCTTTCTTCTTACCCCCTAGTTGTTTTGTATTTTTGCCTTTGTCAGATGACACGACATTAATCTCCGAGGGAAGATAATTGTCATTTGTATTTTGACTAGAAATAGTAAGATCTTGACCAGATGGACCTCTTGCGGTTTCCGTGCTCGAGGAACCGATCACACCATCACCGGCATGAGAATCCCTACTCAATTTAGGAGGAGGTGGAACGAAAAAAGTTGATCTAGGAGCATCAGGATTTTTTTCGTAGAGTGTGCCAGATTATGTATAGATCAAATCTAAATATTGGGCACGAGCAATGACCTGCTCTTCTGTGAAAACTCCTCCTTTCACCACGTCCTCAGTGATAGATGGCAATAAGGACTTAATAAAACACTTAGCTAAAAGCTGATCTGGAACATACGTCTTTACCATTCGACGATAATGCCACCACTCATGAATATGATTAGATATGTGAGTGGACGTGGTCTGTTTAAAATTGGTAAAAAGTTCTGTTCCAATTTCGTACCTGATGGGTAACTGAAAGTGGGTTAGAAAGGTAGTGGCAAGGATGTCGAAGTTATCAAATGAAGCTCTAGGCAATTCAATATACCATTTCACTGCTGGACTAGTAAGCGTTCTCTGAAAAAGGTGAAGTCTAATCGAATCATCATTCAGAGTGTTGGATGAACACCACAAATGAAAATTCATTACGTGACTTGATGGGTCTTCACCTAGATTTCCATTGAACTTAGGAATATCAGAGGGCAGTTTATGAGGAATTGGTGGCCACCAAGGGGCGTACGCAATTGGATCATTCATGAGCTGGTTCAAATCTAGTAGTTCTAGAGTTGCTACAAAAGGCAACTATTGATTCAGGTTGGGTGGAGCATACCCAGGATAAGATGGATTCGCCTGAGCAGTAGGTCTTTGCACACTAGCATAAGGCATTTGTTGTTGGTAACCCTGATAAGGTTGTTGGGCATAACGAGTATAGGGTGGTTGTTGATAATCGGTTTGGAAAGGCGGTTGTCCATAACCTACAAAGCCTTGTTGCCCAGGTCCTCGGTAGGCTTGATATTAACCAAATCTAGTTTGAGCTTGTGAACCAAGTCCAAACTGAGGTTGGGTCTACTGGAATTTCGGTTGTTGATATTTCCCTAGCCATGGTTGTTGAACCATTTTTTGTTTCCCAGCATGAAAAGATTGACCAAGTTGCAGATTGACAATACCCATTTGTGCCCGAGTCATTCTAGATAAAGGAACACTAGCTGGGTCGTAGAGACAAGTGGATGTTGCATCACAACCTGAGAGAGTTGAGTCTTCTACCTCGAAACTTGTGGTTGTGAGGAAGAAGGAGCAGGTTGAGGTTGAGACATAATAGGTTGTGCTTGTGTTTGCAACACAATCGTAACAGCATGTGTAGTGGGAATATTCGACACAGGTTGGATCAGTTGCGTTGGATATACAACCCTTGGTTGTTCTAGCAGTATTGGTATCCAACCACTAGATGTAATTCTAGTTTGACTTGAATATTGTTGGAAACTCTCATATGGTTGTCCCCTAGGAGGAAATGGTGAATAGGAATATTGCTCTCCATATGGCAGAAGTCTAGTTTTTAAAGGATAGATTGGTCTTTGAAAACTAGTTTGCCCAAATTGATACTGGTATTCAGGATCAAATTGCTAAGTTTCAACATAAGAAAACCAAATGGGACTCTAGATGAATAAATGGGAGCAGACCATGGTGCCGAAGTAGCCCCTGAGTGGACTCCAGCTAATGATTGATAACCAGCTGGAACGAATGGTGTACCGTATAGATATGACTCAGGTGTACCAAAGGAGGAACAACAGCAATAGATTCTATCGCAGTTGCATCAAATGACACATTCCTAGATGTTAATGGTTGCTCAAACATGGTTAGTCTATCCAAAAGCTCTCCAAGCGATTCGACAGGAACTTGCGATGAAGGAGGATTAAAAGAAGCAAACTCAGGAGTAGAAGGATACAAATGAATCCCAGTTCCAAAATGAAATGGGCTTCTAGATGGGGGATCCTCTACTATCTCCTCTATATCAATCAGGCCAAGTGGAAGAGGTAGACGGTCAGGTCCGTAAAAGATTTTTGGAGCCGAAGAAGGTATAGTTTCTGCAGTGACAAATATTAGAGGGGTGACACCTTCTAAATACTGAAACTCAAAGTCTAGATTTTTAGGTAAATGAACTTCAATCTCAAAGGGAGGTTCTTGAACAACTACTGGTTCAAATGTAGCCTCGGCTTGAACTAAGATGGGTTCTGGACCAACTCTAGATGGAGTTGTTTCAGATACATAAGTGTTTACTATTACACTAGGATCAGTTCTAATGTCCTCTTGTAACTGTGGAACTTCCTCTTTGAAGGCAGATGTTGCAGAAATAATCGAAGTAACTAGAATCTCTGACGATGTTGAAACAAAGGTTTCAAATAAACTAGATGAACTGGACTCAGTTAAACGAGACTGTTTTGTCCGGATTGGCTTCACTTCTAGAGGCAAAAACAATTGACTTGCTAATCTCCACAAACAACGACGTTTTGATTGACTTTCTTCCATGATTGTGGATTACTTGATCAACTCAAAATTAAGGGGAAAATGATTTTATTCTGATCTCAATTAATTTTAATGACGCTTGGACACAACTTTTCTTTTTCGGTTTTTAAGAGTCGAGAAAAAGCTAAAGATGACTCTAATCCCCTTCGATTTTTAATGAGCCTGAAAGGACAAGTGCTCAGATGGAACTTTTCTTTTAGACAGTAAAAAAGGAACGAAAGTGACTACTTTGGAAAATATAGACAAAGGGATTACCAAACCAATCACAAAACTGCAATATACACCTTGGTGATAAATTAAAGAGAAATTACTAAGGGCTTATGTACGACAGTCAATCTTCCCGAATGTTGTGTTTAGTACATTGCGATCAATAAGGCAGTAGACTTGGTTTCCTATGGATAAAGGATTTAAGCCTATTGTGGTCTCCCAATATACACGCGACGGTACGGGGAGCACGAGTTTGTGCCAACACTTGTCGTATCAAGGAGGAGGAATCACCCAACCTTCAATGAAAATGATAGCCACTAGTTTTAACAATGCCGGAACACGTCACTAGCCTAGACCTGTAGATATGTTGCGTTAAGTTCCAAAGAATTGTTAGGTTCATTGAGATTCATGTTAAATTTGATCTTGTTTAGAGTTTTCCCTTCAATGGTTCACCGCGTAATGATGATCTAAAATTCCTAAGATGCAATCTACAATGATAAACAATCTTTGTTTATTTGAGCAATGAAAATCCTAGCTACTAGGGAAAGAAGATAATAGTGCTTTTAAGAAAAGAGCAAAGAGCACACACTAATGCATTTCCCTAAATAATCTTTTCACACATAATCATAAAATGCTAAATGCAAATGCATGTATTTTTTTTTGCTTTCCTTAATGTGAAAGATGCAAAAAGGAAAACTAAAAGCAGTAAAGATCTGAAATATTTCACTCAAAATGACATTTTCGACAATTTCTTCTTCAAAAAGAGAAAGGAAGACTCAAAATGACACTTTCAATTTTGAATAAAAATGCTTTCAAGACTTTGAATGTAAACAAATCAAACCAAATGCATCAAGAAAATTTTAATAGATTACCAAGGGAAGGAAGGATTTACGACACTTCTCTTTTCGACAAATAATGACAATTACGACACTTTTGTATCGAATTGACAAATCGACTAAAACAACTTTTCAACAAAGGATTGTAAATGAGGAACAAATACACAAAAAAAATCACTAATCCTAATGTAATTGAGGTTGATTTAAGTGATGCAAGTAAGCTTCAGCGAAGAGGCACTATTCATTTGCAGCAAAACAACGAAACAAAACTGAAAACAAATAAAAAACCCTCAATTTCTAGATGGAAAAAGAGTTCAATCAATCATCACACCTAGGCTTCACAGAAATTGAGATGCATCATACTTTCTACACTCGAGAGGTGTTATGCATACTTAGTCACAGTGGAAGACAGTGTGATGGTCCAGGGAGCGCAACTGAAAAGGTTTTTGGCTCAAATGTGAAGCAGTTTTCAATGAAATCGAGCTTGGTTTTGATGAACAATAAATAGCAAAGTATGATGGAATGTCTTGAGAGGTTACTGAGCTACCAAAAAGGACATCTAGATGTGCTTTTAAATCAAATTTTTAATTCATAAAATAAACTAGAGATTGACTGAAGCAGCATTCATCTACTATGCAATTGCAAAGCAAGAGCAGTTTGAAAGCTACCTGGCTAGCTTCAGACTTTGTCTATAGTTTATTGAATTGAACATAAAACAAAAAATAACAAAAAACAAACATTTGTTCATTCCATAGTGGAGTTGTCAATTGTTTCTGGGAAAATTAGTGTCTTGTCGAACGACTAACCCTCTAGGTTTGGCAACTACGCTAGAAACAACAATTTAAAGCAATCAATGATTTTTCCTATGTGTAATAGATAAGAGAAAGATAGTGGAACCAACCTGGAACTTCCACTTAATCCATTGCTTGATCTCTCTTTCCTTTGGCAGATCCTGCAACTCCTCCCCATGCTTAACATGCTTGGAGAGTACCTGCACAAGTACAACAACAAAGAACCGTCAAAGCATCATGATCTATTACAACATAAACATTACAAAATCAAATATATAATGAAAAAAATTATGATAGCATTCACAATTGCACAATCATATGGGAGAAAACTTGAAGAGCTTTATTAATAAAAAGGAGAATTACAACCCAATTTTCTGATCCAGTGCCATCCTCCCAGCTTCAATCCTTCTTCACCTCATGAAATAGCAAGATCACACCAACAAGAATACAATTCTCTCTCAATTACAAACTATCAACACGTACTTGCAATTCACAACATTCCAGCCTCCTGATTTCTTGGATGGGAGATCAATTTATAGATTTTTGTAAGGGTGTGAGTCATCCATGGGGTTTGATTAGTCTCATTCCACTTGTTACAATTGGTTCCACAAGAGAAGGGATTGGAGATGGTTTCCTAGTTCCCTTGTTCATCCTTGGGTGAATTTAGAGAGGCAAGTGGCATAGGAGAAGTTTCTAGAAGATTCCATGAGCAACCAAGTAATAAATTGTCCTGGATATTTTTCCATCCTCACCCATCGCACCCTATAGAAGGCCTAAACAATATGCATCACACCCTGGCAGTGTACCACTCAATATGCATCACACTTTGCCAGTGGAGTAGTGAGTATGGTTTAAATTAGGCAATTTCTTGATGGTTTCTCAGATGGAGCTTTTGGGGAATGATGTATTCAAATGACTATGTTCCTTTAGGGTGTGAAACAACTCATTTAGGGGTTGATGAGCCAGAATACATTGAAATATAAGTTTGGGGTTGAGGTGCCAAAATATGTCTATAACAGAGATTATAGATTGATTTTAGGGTTTGATTTTGAGTCACATTTAAAAAATATATAATTCCAGTGTAGATATCAGGACACTTGTCTGCTACGTAGCATGATATTTCTCTCACCATGATCATAGATTAGACTTCGACAAATTTTAAATAGGATGTTAATTTAGTGTACAAGAGGGTTTCCACCATTAGTTTTTCACCTCTCATTTTGAATGGCAGATTCACTCATGGTTGTGCAATTGATTCATGAGAGGGTGGTGATTGTATAACACAAAGAGATTTTCAAAGTCCCACAGAGTACATAAAAGATCTAGGTCACAGGTGTTCTAGCACTGTAAACAAAGGTGACAAATCTGCTGCAAGGCAATGTTGAAATTATGGGGAACATCCCTCAAATGCCTTGCAGAAAACCTTAAACAAGGAGATGTATAAATTTAGTAAGCCTTCTCTTTTGTTGATTGGGGTTCAAGGAAGGAGATCTCTCAATCACTGCTTTGGGCCATATTGGACTCGAAATATAGGGTAGGGAAGGTGATTCTACTATGTGGATAGATAAATTGTACAACAATTTAGACCAAGAGGGTCCTGGTGATGGATTGAAAATCCACAAAAACTTATGGTTATCGTAGTTCTCAACTCGGGTCTGGTTCTTACTATTTATTTCTCAAACATGGAAACCGTATCGTATTTTCATCGCAGACATTTCATTTTGGTATCTAACGAGATGGAAAAATAGATTGACAAAAACCAATTTGAGTAGGTGAGCCACTCTTCTCCTGATACCGTTCATGATTTGTTATCGTAAAATGGTTTAAACTTGAAAGTATATATTTTTAGGTTATAAGTCTAGCTCCCCTTTGTTTTGGGTTGGAGTTGAGGTATTTCTTCCACTGAAATTATACCAGTCTTTTAATTTCCTCTTTACCAAACTCCTCAAGGGCTAAGTTGACTCAAATTTGACTCCAATCTTTGGGGAAAGAATCAAATCAAAACCATTAAGAGATAACTTGGTCCAGAGTGTTTTCACAATAGTCAAATTGACTATCAAACTTTATTCCATCTTTAAAAGGAGAGAAAAAAATTGTTATCCTTGTTTATTTATCTGATTTCATAACTTGGTCTCATAACATAGAGATGGAAAACCACCTGTCAATGCCAAAAATCCATGGAATTTTTTTGGATGTGCTATCATATATAACATCCATGGATGCTATAGAAAAGTAAGACTCAAGTGGAGATCGCATCCATTGATATGACTCCTTTTGATTGCAAGGGCTGGAGTGGTTCCTGAGGTCTGGAGTTTAGAAATTTTTCCCCTTTAGAAATTTTCCCCTTTTTCCGACTCCTCCTTTCGGCATTCCTTTTCACCTCTTTGTTGATAAGTTTAATCCTCTATACAGAAAAATATGATCCCTATAGCCCAATAAGTGGATCTAGCAACCGACGTGACAATCAACTAGACATCATCCTAGATTATAATTGAAAATTAGAACAAGAGAGATGTCCTACCTTGCTATGATGTTATTCCAATTTCCTTTGTCGAGATCCTTGAATGGCTTGTGTCATGGACTTGTTTCTGCTTCTTTCAACGCTTATGTACCTGCACAAGTGATCAAGAGACAACAAAGCATGCCAAAACCAATAACAAATCCAATTATAACCTAATTAGTTGATCAAGGAATGCCAAGCTAATACATACATGGACATATATATTTTGGGAAGATGAACCAGCAGTTGTATATTATTTAAATAATAAAGGGAATCTTACAACCACAGCCTTGATGTTGAAAATCTCTCATTGAGTGGTAATCCAAGTCCAAGCCAAGAAACTCTCCAAACACTCCTTCTCCAAGTCTAATGAATAACCTCTAAGGACTCCTCCAAATATAGGATTAGGGCCAAATATCAAGGAGGTAGCTCATAGGGATAAGACAAAGAGGTCAATTTAGGAGGATTCGACCTCATATATGCAAAACCACCTCCATTTCGCTGCTTTGGAAGCTGCTAGATCATGAAGCTTCTCATCCTCTTTGGGGAAATTACCTTTTTGGAATCATCATGGGTATGACGGGGAACAGAGCGATGCCATCGTAGCTCAAAAATCATGTAACATGTGATCATCGCAGTTTTAAGCTTCATAAGGGTGATGACCTTCATTTTAGAGTTTTAAGAACTATTTCTTTAGGGAAATCTCAAGACAATTTCCAAGAAAAGTTAAACGAGGGATCTGAGTTGTATACATGGATGAGTATATTGTATAATGGCCATGTTTCAGGCACTTCATGGTATGTCACATGGAAGTGTAGGAGGCATGAAAAAATACCGTGTAATAGATGCCCCCTAAAGCATGAAGGTAGAATGAAGAGTGATGGCTGAGATGCTTTACAAGATTTTGGAAAGGATGAGGACACAAACTTCTAGGAGACCTACAAATCAAGGATGCATATAGATATACATATCTGAGATCAAGACATGAATCCATGACATGGATGCAACCATCCAGATGATGAAGACTATATGAAAATATCCATGGTATGGGTGCAGCCATCGAGATAGCAAGGATCATTATAAATATTAAGTCTCACGGAATGGTCACATCCATCTGTATAGTAGAAACATTTGTACAATCATGAATGGCATATAATGCCATGCAACCTAATTCATAACAGATAAGACTCATGGTCTTGCGCTTCATTTAGACCCGATCAATGTATGAATTCTAACATGTGAATAAAAGTGTTGAAGTCAAACATGCTAGAAAACCACCTGATTACCAGCCAACGATGTGGACCACTAATAGGTACGAGAGAAACCACCAATAATGAAATTGGATCTCAATATAAAATAGTAAAATCCATGAATGTGATAATGAAGCTAAGGTCGAACACTCGTGGAATCACCCGATCAAAAGATGATAATGAAGACTTGTCATCGGATGTGAAGAATTGGCCATTAGGGCATGCCAGCTCTAAGGTACTGAAAGGGAGTTCCTAAGTCATCTTCCTAGGTTATGAGCTGAAGTTGACAAGAAGTGACCCGTTGAAGCAGGGTCATAATGATTCCATCGTCATTGACATGAAACAAGGATTAAAGTGGAATAATTTTCAAGACTGTAATAATGACTCAAACGGTGTATAGGTAAATAATTGCAAACTAGAATTCTCTTGAACATATTGGCGACATGACTCCAGAGTGTGGCAGCATTAGACTCAACATAGGACCAAGGGTCATAATGATGAAATAAAATAGTCAAATGAGAGGCAAAATGGATCACCCAAACTAGGAAGGACAAGTGACTGAGTGAGGATATCCCAAACCCGACACAAGAAACAGATGAGTGTCATGTTCAAGAGTGACATGCTACCAATACAAGAGATGTTTCATCTTCATTTTTCCCCGCTATTTCTAGCGAGTACCTATTTATTTTTACACAAGCTTGAAGAGGATACCATATGCTTGTCATATAATTT
>APFE031379252.1:0-15068 GCA_000404065.3 Pinus taeda | reverse complement strand
GGGAGAGAGCGCGAGGGAGAGGGAGAGAGTGAGAGCACGAGGGAGAGGGAGAGAGCGCGAGGGAGAGGGAGAGGGCGAGAGCGCGAGGGAGAGGGAGAGGGCGAGAGCGCGAGGGAGAGGGAGAGAGAGAGCACGAGAGGGAGAGAGGGAGAGAGAGAGGGAGAGAGAGAGAGATGGAGAGAGAGAGGGAGGCAGAGAGAGAGAGAGAGAGAGAAGGGAGAGAGAGGAGGAAGCGGGAGAGAGGGAGAGAGAGTGCACGAGAGGGAGAGGGGGAAGGGGAGAGTGCGAGAGGAGAGGGGGAGGGAAGAGGAGAGAGAGAGCCCGAGAGGGAGAGGGAGAGGGAGAAGGGAGAGGGGGAGGGGAGGGGGAGGGAGAGGGAGAGGGAGAGGGAGAGAGAGAGAGATATATCCTACTCTGTAAGAACAACCTCTTCTACTCCCAAAGTCAAGATCCCTCTTCTTCCCCAGTAAAATAAATAAGTTCCTAAGCACAGTTCTATAATAAAATAAGTAAATGGTGAAAGAAGAGAAAGGATTATTGCATAGAGAGGTGAAGCAATTAACTTTGTCGAGGTATTGTTCAGCCTTGATGGAAGCAAAGCAATGCTTGTGTTCCTATAGTAACTCCACCAAGGTACTATCTAGGCTTGCTAGAAGTGGAGCAACACCGGAGATGAAAACTCATACTCTAATCATATTAAACTTGCAACTATATATTACCCTCTCCTAGATCGAAATATTTGTAATTTGGAAAGCTTTGTAAGTGAGTTTAGCCTAGAAATGGAATAGAGGAGACTATATCCATAACCAGGTCAAATGGGGAAGATGAGGTAATCCATATGGTGAATAAATACTTCCTAAAAGGATGAGGCCTTGCACTTAAATATGAAACCTAAGAAGAGAAGTTGGAGTTCTACCAGTGTGTTGCCAAGTGTTGTCACTATGACAAACACCCTCCAAAATTTTTCTTACACTTGAATTTTGGAGCTTACTTGTGATCATAGGATCTGTCATTCTATGATCATATTTGCTTCATGTTCATCTAATGTTTCAGAAATTATTAAGTCTTATTCTAAGCTTCAAAATCACTTGCTCACACATTTTCTATTTTTTATGAATCCAAAAACACGCACATATTTCTATGCAAGCTAATATGAGCATTACACAGTTCTTGAAGGCAAGGCTTGTGCAATCACTAGTGATAGTGACTGCATGATCTGTAAGCATAGTGTATTTTGCAATACATATCAACAGTTAGTTCTCACTCTCCATTGACAGTCTCCCTCACTTGAATTGCAGTTGCACTTTCATTTCAATGAGTTTTCTCAACCATCACTCTGGCACACTTCTATTTTCTCAAGTGTCTCTTTCACATTTGCAATTGTCAGTTTTGCATGCATTCATTTTGATAAGTGATATTTTCATTTTATCTTTGCTCTAGCATGTGTTGATTGCACTTTCTTTAAACCTTTGAAAGTATCATTTGCAATTTTCTCTTACTTTCATAAGTGTCACCTTTTGCCATGGGAAGTGTCACATATTGTAAAAGCAGAGTTGTGGTTCATTGTGAGAGGAAGATTTGGTAGAAATTGGTCCTATTACCATATATACATGTAATAGACCCATTCCCAATGTTTTATGCATTGTCATACTAGTGTCGTCATTGTCGTCGCAAGGTGTATCTTAAGTGTCACATCTAGTAAAAGGGGGTTAATTGTACATTCTTGAATGACAGTTTTGATGCATTCTCCTACACTCCTATTTTCTGTTCATCATGAAGATATGCCTTAGACATATTCCCCAAGTCTTGAGAATTGTTTCACTAGTGTCGCCATTATTGTCGCAAAGTGTATCTTAAGTGTCACACTTGGAAGAGAGTATTGTTTCATCATCACATTAAGGGGATCATGTTGTTTCTAAGTGTTGTGTTCTATGTTGTTTTGTCGATTTTTTTGAGAGTGTAATCGTGTTCAAGTCTTACCTTGGTTTTGTATGTGCTTCACTTATCCCAAACCTACTCAAATTATGGAAGAATCATCTGCCTAATCAAATTGACCTCACTCAACCTCCTTGAACAATGCATTGTACAATAACAAGCCTCAAGTTGATCCTCTATTTCCTAGAACTACACAATGCATAGTTTATTCCTCCAAGGACTTTCCATTTTACAGTCACGGTTCTCAAGGATTGTTGCCCTTCCCTCAGAAACTATGTAATCTTGATTTCCATCCAGTCTCTTGTTGCGCATTGTGTAGTCTTAGTCATCAATTTTCTTCCCTAAGTCCTTGAACTGTGCAACTATGAAATACATTGACGCTGCCTCTAGAACTACGCATTGTGCAATCTCAAGGCTCAATATTGTCTCACTGATCTCCTCAACTACATAGTTTTTTGGGTTGTAGTATTAATCTTATATTTATCTCAACATTCGCTTGTCAATCTCAATGAGTAAACTTAGAGGTGCAAAACTATTTGTGCCAAAGAGATTATGATTGTCCTATTTACCCTACTATTTCGAATCAAAATGCAATCAAATTTTTACACACTACAACCTTAAAACAAGGTCTTTTCCTAAAGTTTCACTCCTTAATCACATTATTCCAAGAAGATGGAATCTTATTAAAAAACAACTAAACTACCATTAACTTTTCATTCTGGGAAATATTCTGGAAGTTACAACCACACTAGGAAAATAAAATATTTCAAATAAAATTCACCCTTGTATCTATTTCTCATCCAACTCTATGATCTAATTCATCCCAATGAATTGATCCAAAAACTTTTCCACAAATAAATAACACTCATTCACAGCAGTCCTCAAACTTTTCTTTCACTAGGTACCTATAGATGCTAGTGTACTCAAAAGCCCAAAACAAAAAAAACATGCTACTATGTGCAATCCAAAAATCAACCAATCATGTTTCTTTAAAAGGCTCATAAAATAATCAATACTCACAACAATGTTCCCACAAATGATTCTAAATCAAAATATTGAATGTATATTCCTCATCTAAAGAAACACGATCTTCTCTTATTCTATGGTAAAACTATGTAAAATACCCTATTTCACACAAGTTCCTCCACTTAGTTGCTTGCATGTATTGGAAAATAGCCTGAACCCCAAATCAACCAAATCAACTTCAATAATAGAATCAGGGTCCAGAACCCAAAAATGGGAATCTCAGTCGAAGACACCTTTGAATATCCATAAATGAAATGAACAATTTGTAGATTGAACCCTCACATAGAATCAATATATTTCTAGATAGCACAAGTATGTAATGGTATCAAACCAACAAGGCTCAAAAGGGGTGCACGACCAAGTTATAACCAATATAGTCAAGGTATTTAGGTGAAAAGAATGGTGTTATAATTTTTATTAAATAGGAAGTGTAATAACCACAAATATTCCAAGCTCAATGTCGCCAAAACTTTAAGAAATATAACACCACAGTGTCACCCAAAACCCAGATTTGAATCAAATGATCAACAGGCAAAACAATACCCCAATCTTCACCTTAAACACTTAACAAGGTAGATCAAACAAGCCATGCAATGAAAAACAATCAAATCAATGAGAAGATAATAAAATGGGACCACATCAAGCAGATTTATGTATAACCAAAGATCCTTATTCAATAACCCAAAATATAAGTTCTTTAAAATAGGGAAATCATATGTTTCACCAATGAGCCAACCTTTTGCTTATGCTCTAGGTTTGACAAATATATTCAGAGAAATGTTATGAGCATAAATTATGGATTCACACTATTAAAAAAACACAATATCATTCATACCAATAGATAAACTTAGCACACAGTAATATATATTTAAAGATCCACACCATGCATAAATATATAGATAATAAACAAGAGGACTGTGGAGATGGGATTGTGGGCCCAACCAGACTAGCTCACACATCCTAGTTAAGAGTTTAACTTACAGAAAATACAGATAAATCATGCATATAACTCACAGAGAAGTAAAATCTGGCATAGAGGTTGAATATATTAATAAAGCAGTTGTTACATCAAAGATATGTCCAGATGAAGAGTGAAACTTTTAGAACCATCTCCCTATCTTTGCTAACTTGGCCCAGAGCCAAGACATAAATTTATACATATTGTCTTCTTACAAAGAGGCGTTATTTGCCTGACTTACAATATAAATTGTTAGATCTGAGTTCTCATCTTTTGCTAAAATAAACCCTAATATCCTAGACTGAGATAATACAGAGTTGAATATGTTTGTGGGGATCAGTTGTTGGAGGTCGGCCCTGCTTCCATGGAATGTTTCTAATGATGGAGGGAAACATGAAAACTTTCCAAAATTCTTGTCAAAAATCCTGACTGCCAACTCATTCACTTGAAATTTTGACTCGAATCATAATACAGGCAACCTCTAAGGTACAAGTATTGCATAAATTAGGGTTAGTGGCTTGTATAGAACAAATTTTTTTATAAAAACACACAAATTAAATTTTTCTAACATTAAATTAGAGATATGTGTACTAGCTTCTTAAAATATAATGTTTGCAACACTTTTCCTCAAGACCACATCAAAATGAGAGATAAGCAATGTAGGTTTAGGCCAAAATTAGGTAAAACAAGGGTCGGTAAGGGAGAAAAAAAGAACATTTCTAGCACACAACACTCCCCCAACCCTATCTTCTTGTCTGTCCTTACACAAAATTTCAACCCTTTGCAAAAATAAAAATTTTGGAACCCCCTCCATCACTTCTTGACTTTGATTTTGATTTCCATGTCTGGCCCCTGTGCCTTTTTCGACTTCTTCTTCAATCTTTCATTTTTGTCCTTTCATGTTCCTAGCTCATCCTCTATCTTCTGATTTTTCTCCTTTAATTCTATTCTCTCAACGTTTAGCATGCCTATAGTATTCCTCATAGTTGAATTTTGAACCTGGATATGCCGATTTAGAATATCAAATTCTTTTACCTCATTTTTTAAAGCAACAGTCTTCCTTGTGTCCTTCCTCTATTTGAGTAAAATATTAAGAGGAACATAATTCATTGGCTCCTCAATTGGCACACTCCCACAGTCATTTCCTATCTCTGCAACTACTATTGTGACATCCTTCTCAAGCTCATTGTACACCTATGACTCTTGAACACCAGTTTCCACTTTCTTCCCTTCCTTCTCAACATTCTCCTATACCTTGGTGTAGGTATCTACTTCTATATTTGATTCCATGGGAACTTCACCACCCTGGCCCAACACCTGAGGGCTTTGTCTCAATCCCTCTTTTTCTATCTCATGTAAAAAATCGACGTCATACTCTAGCACTGACAAGGGAGGGTTTTCAACAAAAACATTTTCATTTTACAAATGAAGGGGTAGGCCCTGCTCGCGCCCTTGCCCTAGTTATTCTTTTGGCACTAGTCACAAATTCAGATAGTAGTGGTGGCTCAAACCCTTCCTTTTCATTCCTAGATCCCTCCAAGAACTTTTCCTCCCCCCTCTTACTTGCACACTTCCGCACCTGCACTATAAACCCTCCTAGGGACTTCTTCACTATATTAACATGTGGTTTGAGACCGCTAGTCTCAAATTGCACTACAAATTGATCCCAATTAGACACCTGACAGCTTAATTCTTTAGAAACTAGTATTTTGATCAAGCCAATATGATATAATTTCCATTCCTTTTTATTAACAACACTTTTAACCCAATACGACATCCTTATCGATATTTTAAGAAGAAAGTAAGGTAAATTCAAGGTGTAACCTGATTTGAAGTGTAGAAATAACATAGTGTCATAAAGGAGCACAATTGAAAACTGACCTTCACAGGTCACAAAATTTTGTAGGATAAGAAATAAACTTCTCCATTTCTCCATTAAGCATTTTACATGAATCCCATGTTTCCAATGGACCTTGTGATCCTGGTCTATTATGAACCTGTGTCATGCCTCCATATCAAATTCTCTTTTTTAAACCAATTCTCCCCCACACAGGGAAGAATTGTTTCTTTGGCCACAAATTAATCATAAACATCGAACATTTGTGCACCTACCATCACCCTCTTGCCATCGAAATTCTTGGAAAACACCTGTGCAATTATTAAATCAGTCCTGTCAAATTTATTCAGGAATGGTAGTTATGATGTTTCCTTCATCTTTCCGAAGCTCACTTTATACTCAGACATCTTCTTAATCTCACCAATCAACCCTAGTTCAAACCTTATTAGCACCATCCCCTTTCTTATATACTCTTTCTTATGAATCATATCACACCACTCCTACCTTGGCTTCACACTTGAATTCCTTTCTTACTAATACTCTTGTTGACCACATTATAATGTTGGTAGCACTAATACTTATACAAAATTGCAAACTTTCCTTCATATTTATTACCAACTGTCTTTTAGTTCACGGGATTATTCCACATCCAATTTACAACTGAAATGATGATCGTGTGGGAATAAATTCATGATTGAATAGGAATCATGGCAAATAGTTTTCAATTGGGGGAAATTACACAAGAACAAGCCTCAATAAGACAATCATCATAGCGAGTGTTTACAACGTGACCTATGGCAAGAAATGAAACCATCAATACTTAAACATATAATAAATATAATGGATGAGAGAACTTTTCGGTCAGTTCAATTATCATATATGGTGGTGATACAGAAAGTACCCAAAATTGTGCTTCTCCCATTTTTTAGAAAATTATATATTATAGAAATATAAACATAGAAAATACATAAAATAGGAGAGACACGGATATGCGTGTTTCACCCAATTTGGACAACGTCCATGGAGAAATAGCCAGTCCTTCCTTTTATATTATCCAAAAAAATAAAGAGATACAACCTACAGCAGATCCATTGTAATTCCCTCTTCGCTCTCACAAAATCTCCTCTCTCTTTCTCTCTCATAATATGTATCTACATAGACGCAATACAATTCCCTCATATATAGCAAGGGGTTGCCTTCTAGGGAAAAAAAAAAACCTAAATTAAACATAACTTCTACCATCAGATCTCTGCCTCCCCTGATCCCCCGCCGGGGGGGGTTCCAAATAATCATCGTCGCCCACCTTGGACCCCCCTAGCGGCGTACATTTTACAGGTGACATTGCTTCCACATTACGAAATGGGGTCCAATGTAGTGATACCTCTGAATAAGGAATATAATCAGGCTCCATACCCAACAATCTCCCACTTGGAGATTGATTATAGGAACTCCACCACTACTTCATTTGTTGGATAATGACTTCACTTTTCACCTAGTTCTTTCTCATCTTCATCATCATACTTGAAGACCAATTGAAACTGAGCAGAATCTCAGTTTCTCCCTAATTACAGCTTTTGTTAACATATCTGCAGGATTCTGGCTAGTGTGTATCTTTTCTAGCTTCAACTGTCCATCTTCAAACATTGATCGTATGAAATGGTACTTAAGTTGTATATTTTTAGGCTTGGAATGAAATGCAGAGTTCTTTGCAAGATGTATGGCACTCTGGTTTTCAATGTACAACCTGCCCAACTCCTACTTCTTACCCAATTCATCTAGAAACCTTTGTAACCAAATCATTTCTTTACTAGCCTCTGTAGCAGCAACATACTCTGCTTCCATTTTGAGAGTGCAACAACACTTTGCAATTTTGAAACCCAACTAACAGTTGTTCCACCTATAGTAAACACATACCCTATTGTGCTCCTCGTGTTATCTCTATCACCTACCATATCTACATCAACATATCCCTATAGAGCAATGTTTGAACCACCAAAGCATAATGCTTGATTTGTGGTACCTCTCAAATACCTGAGAATCCACTTCACCGCCATCCAATGTTATTTTCATGGATTTTTCATGTACCTTCTTACAACTCCCACTGCATATGTAATATCAGGCCTTTTGCAGACGATTTCATACATTAAGCTTCCAACTGCTAATGCATATGGAACTTTAGACATATAAGCCATTTTTTCCTGAGTCTTGGGACACACCTCCTTACTTAGTTTGAAATGGCTAGCCATAGGTATACTAATTGGTTTTGTGTTCTGCATATTAAATCTTTTCAAGACGTTGTTTTTTGGAAAATTAGTATTTCTAAGAAATTCTAACCCTCTAGGCTTGGCAGCTAACCTAGAAAAATAGTTAAAACAATTCACTATTTTTCCTATGAATGACAGATAAGAGAAAGATTATGAAGAGCCAACCTGTAACTTCTGCTTGATTCCTCTCTTGATCTCTCTCTCCTTTGGCCAATCTCATTACTCCTCCCGTACTTAACATGCTTGGAGAGTACCTGTGCAATTATAGAAACATAGACCCGTCAAAGCATAATGATCTATAATTCATAAATATCATAGAATCGAAAGTATGATAAACATATAATTGCATTGAAAGATTACACAATCATAGGGAAAACTCTTGAAAAGATTTATTAATAGAAAGGAGAATTACAACCCATAAGTTCGATCCAGTGCCATCCTCCTAGCTTCAAACCTTATTCACCTCATGAGCAGTAAGAAATTTCGACATCACAATAATACGTTGCCTCAATACTAAAACCATCAGCACTTCCTTATCACTCAGAATTATTCAGCCCCTAGATCTCTTGGATGAGGGATCTATTTATGGATGGATGCAGGAGGTTGAGTCATCAATGAGGATGATGAATTCCATTCTATTTTTAGAAATTGGTTCCATGAAAGAGGGGAATTGGAGGTGGTTTCCTAATTCCTTTAGTCATCCTTGGGCGAACTCAGAGGGGCAAGTGGTACAGGAGAAGTTTCTAGAAGTTTCCATGAGAAATTGATTCTCAAACTCTCCCGGAATTTTGTCTTACCTTGTCCATCACACCTTATATAGGGTCAAACTACGATGCATAGCACTTTGACAGTGTGGTACCTGCTATGCATAGCACCCTAACACAGGACTTTCTACAATGATCCCTTTCAGGCACTTTTTGGATGAATTTTGTGATGGAATTTTTGGAGAATGAGGCATCCAAATGACTAAGTTTATTTAGGGCATAAAAAATATATATTAGGGGTTGATGAACCCTAATATCATTGACATGTGAGTTGGGTTTGATTTGCCCAAATATGTCTAATAACAGTTTCCCCCTAAAGCATGAGGTCGTAAATATCTATGTCGGGTGAAATGCTTTATCATGAGAATCATAAGTTTCAAACTAGAAGGTGACCTGCATCAATTACAATACAATACATCATGATAATATGATTTTTTCATGAACTAGCTGAGGGAGGCATTCCCATGCTCAATTTATAAACTTTCATTACATGTACATAGATCAGATAGTCATCTATAGATATAGACTTGTGATTCTACAGATATAGATTTGTGATCCATGATTAGGATGACCATCTGTGTAAAGTCTTTGTACATTTGTCGCTTTTGTGCTCTTGAATATATTGCATCCTAGATGAATGAAACTATATCCACGGTCTTCAAACTCATTCAATATTTACTCAATGTACAAGTCTAACCATGTGAAAAGATGTTTTGAGGTCAAACATGGAGATACATTGCCTAATTACCAACCAATGATGTAAGTTGTTAACAGGTGCAAGAGGAATCACCGATAATGATGATGATCCTCAAGGTACTATAGTACATTTCGCGTGGTGTGAGTAGATGATTCGATGTCGAACACCATGCGAAATCTCTCAGTTGAAGACCATTTATTTCAACCTGTCGCCGGAAGAGAGAAACTTGCCATTGATGTATGCAAGCTTCAAATCACTGAAAGGGCATTTCTAAGTCAACTTCTTGGATGATGAGATGATGTCGAAAAGAAGCGACTCGCCGTAGGAGGGCCTTGATGTATCCCATATCTATGACACAAAATGAAGTAAATGATCTTTGGAGATGAAAACAGACTAACAACACAAGGCTCAAGAATGGCAGTCATGAAAATGAAGGTTTGTGGTATTGCAACGGATGAGACTTTAACTGGATGACTTCTCTTGAACATATCGGTGACATTGAGATGAATTGGTAGTGTTGACCCAAAACAAAAGTAATGGATGGTGTGATAGACCAATGGTATGATAACCATCAAACGGAATGTCCAAACCCATCTTAATCACGGAGATGAAGTGAAATTGTCATGTTCAAGAGCGATTTGCTACCATAAGTTTTCAAGATTTTTTCCATTTTCCCTAGTCATTGCTAACCAGTACCTATTTATTTTTATCAAGCTTGAGGAGGATAACATATGCTTGTTCTATAATTCACCCTTCAGGCAAACCCATCGCTATTTGATGTTTTAACGAGTCTAGCGACTGTGAAACTCAGCCTTGTCTAGATGGACAAGTTTGTCACTATTTTTTTTAATGAGTTTAACGACAAAGATAACTTGGTCCTTTTCATGTTTAGAGAGTTTGAAAATAGACGAAAAGAAAACTCCATAAGTTCCTTTTCGTAAAATAATCCCTGTTGAGCCTCAAACCTACACTTCTTTATATATCCTCTCAGCCTCCTTTTCCTATTCATTTCCTTCTTTTTCCACTCATTCCCTCCATCAAATTGCTCAAATCATTGTATTTTAGGAATTTTTACATGGTTTGCTAATTATGCTAATGACTGTGTTTGGTTTAGAATTTTGGTTCAAAGTGCTACGTTTCCGTAGCTCACACAGGGTTTCCGCAGTTGATCCCAGTTTCCGCAACCAACCCCAGATTCTGCAGCTGTTTTATTAAATGATATGTTCTAGGTGTCCTCTAGGAAGAAGAGCCACATGGGCAAGTTCGTGGAACCAAGGACATGGTGTGTGTCCCTCCAGATCACCCAAACCAGTCATCAAAACCCGTGGTCAACGAGGAGGCAACTACAGTCAACAGAGGTCATTGGCGGTGGCACGGCTCTGCGTGTTCTATTTTAGAGCACATGAAGAACAGGTGGCATCGTCCTCAGTCACGAAGATAGTGAGAAACATGAATCCAACAGCGGATTGAATGCCCACAATGACCGTTGCCTAAATCCGAGGACGCAGCTAGACTACGTGTTTTTGCACAGCTGCTCGAATAGCTTAGTTTCTGTTAAGTTAGTTCGCTTTCCTCAGTTATAAATAAAGCGTCTTTGAACGCTGAATAGTTAGTTGTTAGCTGCTAATATGTAATTTTGAACTCCCATTGTATTTTCTATTTCATGCACTGTATTTTCTATTTCATGCATAATATATGAGAAGATTGTTTTCCATTTGAGCGTGTAATTGATCTTTGAACCGGCTGGAGTAGGCAGAGGGCCCCTGTTTACTAAAGGCCTGTACAATACCTTTTAATTTCCTGCATTTCTTTCTCTCATTTTATGTATATAATGCCTTTGATTGCTGTGTTTTGTTAGCTGTATATACATTTCGAATTCTGCTTGTTTATATTTCTACACTTTTCCATGACTGATCAGTGTGTTATGCAGGTTTCTTAGGTGTACCCGGGACAATTTCTTTCTTTTCTTTTTCACAACTAGTGACACTTGTGATCATCTTGTCTATGTTGCTGACCTTCCTTGTTTGCAACCTTTATTTCCTTACTATCATTCTTACATTAATCGCATAGTTCTTTCTGCTTTTAGACATCAAGTTGTTTATCTATTGATGGTTCCTTCTTCCTAATTTAATATCTTCATTGAGGACCAAAATATCACTTAGCACAACTTGGTTTAGTTGTTCAAGAACTCACAATTGCTTGGCTTATTTTTAATTGTTTATCACATGATATATTCAGTTAAAAGACAAGAGGTTAAGAAGAAGCTAAAGTATTTTTTATTAGTATTTCTTTATGTAGATTTACTTTAGTTTCACATTGCTTAGTTTCATTTGACATAGATTTCATCTTCATTTTTGCAGCAACAGAGGTACTGGGCCAATGTCATTAGTCTTTTATTTGAAGCCTTTATTTTCCTTTAAGATTTGATTTCATTTCAGTTGTTGTTCAAGCTTTCTTATAGAATACTTTTAAGTTATAAAAAGCTCATCACAATCTCACATACTTCACTTGATTTATTTCATTTCCATCACATCACATTAGGAGAGATATACTTGAAAACAAACTTAAAAAGTTAAAAACGACAAAAGCTTAAGAAATGGTTGCCTAAGTACATACAGTACACCTCACTTCATCAGCTTGCGAGCCCCTAGTTGACATTTAAAAGTTGCAATTTAGACATCACTAAATTAACCAAACAATCCCTCAGGTCCAAAAAAGGATAAAATAATACAAGAGAGATGTCATTTCTAATACTTTAACGAGCTCGAAAAGACAAGCGCTCGACAATCTTTTCTTATTTAGAGAGTCTGAAAAAAGTTTAAAGAGGACTCTATTTTGAGGAACAAGTTGTGTCTAGGGTAGCAACTGGTTCCGGTGATGTTGGAACTTCTCAAAACATGTTGATTTATGTGAAGAGGCTGGCTAATAAGACCACTCATTGAAACTATTCCTCAAAAAGGGTAAAACAACCAAGTGAAAGTGTATGATTGGCCAAAGGGATGGTGGTGATGGGATGAACACAACCAAGGCTCAAAAGGCTGATGGAATGGTAATCACAAGGGTTAAAAATTGAAAATGGGTTCATTTTCAGATAAGCTTGAACCATGAGGAACTATGCTTGGATTCGGTTTCATGTTTACACAAGCTTGAAACAAACAAACTATGCTTGGCTTTAGTTTCATTTTTAGACAAGCTTAAAATGAAAAACTATGCTTGAATTGGTTTACATGCCCCCAACACGATGAAAAGGAGAGTCTCCGGTAACCAGATGGAAGTCATTGCAGTGAAGCAGGACGGTTATTCAACACCTTTTTGGCTTCATCCAGATAGATAAAGGTGAATGGGGTGATTCCCTTCACATAATGATCCGGATTTAGACAGGAACGCAATAGATTAGAGAGATAACCATAAAAAAAGAGATGCAGTGGAAATAATGCTTCATTTCATTAATGGAAAATACCGAAATATGCTTACAACCAGAATTGGAAATAAACCAGCTAGGGCGATGGTAGCTTATCTCTGAGGAGAGATGTGGTCGCTATATGCCTCTGAACTGTTCCGAACTGTCTTACAATGACGCTCGAAGGCCTATTTATTATTGAGAAACAATGGAAAACCCTTCATATTCCAAAACCTAACCCCAGAAGATGAAACGCCAAATTGTGGGCCCCGTTTTGGGTAAATTGGTACATCAATTTCCCGGGGTCGTAACTTTGGCATACGATCTTTGTTTGACGCGTACAATAGCTCATTAGAAAGATCTATTCGAGCACTATTATTGTTGGAACAAGCAACATCGGTCCATTCCATGGACGCATGTTTCACCCGGATTCCCCAAAAAACGTCGTTTAGGGCCTCAAAACGGCTCCGGAAGTTCAGGACCCGAAAAACTGCTTAAAATAGTAAGTTGTGCTACAATTAAGGAAACTGAAATTTCTGAGAAAGACAATGGTGGGGGTCCAGGTGGACTTGGTAGGTGGCCACCAATATCCACCTGGATCTTTCCTCCCCCCTTAGGAAGCAATGGTCCCCATTGCGTTGAGCTCCTCCATGAGATGAGGAAACTTCTGCTGAGCTGGGTCGTTGGTGAGTTGTTTTGCAATCTCTGATGTGTCTAAAAATGGTGGGAAGCATGGTCGACGGCAGTCCACATTGAACACTCGGTGCAAGTGGAGGAATGGAGGAATGTTGTGCTTCAAAGCATTGTTGTCCATAGCCTTGGTACTGTTGTACGGACCTTGTCGGAGAGGTCTAAGCTTCTGATGGGTTCTGGTAAGGCGTTCTTTCTGTCGATGCAACCAGACTTTGTTGCCCCCCTGAAACTTGTGTGGTACCCCTGTGGGTGAGGAGAAGTTGTTTCTGTGTTTTGTCATGACTGTATCCTTCTGTTGCTGCTGCTGCATGGAGGAACCCTTTGCGGGGGTCATGGATGTAGTAACGATCTTCCCCTTACTTTGGGAGTGAACCATACAGATGAATTTCTTGGTCTGTGAGATGAGCTTGTTGCCTTTCTTAGCAGTGATCAAAGATGTGGCGGTAGGTGGGCTACCTCTGGTATCCTGTTATAAATGAATTACTCAAAGAAATAATGACAGCACGAGGCCTTGACTCATACACAGCATGTCACCTCCACAAGTATGGCTAGCCTAATAATACATCACAAACATCCAGAGGTGTAACATCACATAATACCTCGTCTGTGAAGGGTTTGATCCTGTAGGGAAGGCGGCATTGCTGGCAAACTTTGAGATCTCGTCCTTCATGAAGCCACCCGATACTGTACGGCTGTGGGTGTGGTGTAGTTGGTAGACCCAACCGCTTCACGACCTCTGCTGAAATAAGGTTCTTTTGGCTGCCACTGTCAACAATGAATTGTAGCGGCAAACCCTTCACCCACATCTATGAGTGGAAGAGACGTTCCCCCTCCTCTGGCTCTTCAGGCTCAGTCTTCTGGATCTTGGCAGTGGCAACAGTGGCGCTAGGATCTGCATCAATGATCTGCTTCCCTTTTCCATTCCCCTTGTCGGGTTCTGGCTCAGGGTTAGAACATGTATGTGATTCGGAAGCCTTCAACTCGGCCACCAATGACTGCTTGGTTCGACACTCACTTGTGTTATGAGTGGGACTCTTGTGGAACTCACACCACTTTCCTATGTCCTTCTGCTTCGTGGTGTTGTCCTTTTCTTGCGGCTTCGACGGGTTGTCTTGGGTCACCCTGCCTTGGCTTTGTCCTTTGGGCTTCGGATTTTCAGATCCAAAGTCTCGCTTCTTCTGTTTGAACTTTTGCTCGATTTTGACAGTGTATCGGTATGATGTGCCGAGTGAGGAGATGTTCAAGAACTCCATCTCTTCCTGGATGTATTTGTGCAGGCAACTGCGGTATTTGAGTACCAGATGAAGCTCAGAATCTTTGATACCCAACTGTGTGCGAAGGGTGTGAAAAATGTTTGTGAACTTAGGCACATCTTGGTCCCGTCCCTGCCACAGCGTGGTCCATTTGATGTATTTGTCCTCATAGCTCTTGACAGGGTAGTACTGCTCCTTGATGGCATCTCGGAATGAATCCCAAGTGGGTGCGGCTGAAAAT
>APFE031379248.1:2737-32335 GCA_000404065.3 Pinus taeda | reverse complement strand
ATTTAGTTTTTGGTTTTTTTTATCACAAAAATTATATTTTCTTTTTATAAAAATGCATTTTAAACATCCATTCATGCTAAATTTGTGATTTTATGATATATGTTTAAATTATATATAAAAAATGAACTTAATGCCATGCGGTGTGTCGCTAAGATGGGTATTATACATCTCTTCCTTGCTAAGTTATAGAATGTGCTTGGGTTTTCTTAATGCAATGAAATTAATTATGCTTTTCATTATATCTTGCGATGTCCAACTTGCACCTAATAAAACAATAAAGTTAAAATAGGTTTCCCTTTGCCCTTTGTAGACTTTTTCCCCATTAATCCTTGCCTTAATAGATTAATTGTCTTATGGTGGCCTTGAGTGGTCACTCCCATTAGTTGCATGCCTTTTAGTTTTATGTTAGTGACATTTATTAGGATTGGTAACATGTTATTTAATTTATGAAAATGTGTTATTGTCCATATTATTATTGAATATTAATATTAAATATTTTGGTTTTGAACATGGTTTAGCAAAAAGTTCCCAAAATTTTTATAGATTGTAATTTATAATATAATGATTCATTGCTTAATGAAATTGTTTTGGATAATTGTTTTAAAGATCCATTGATTGATGAAATTTTTATGGATATTTGTTTTAGTATATTAACTTGTATGTGATAAAGTCAAAGCTAACCTCTTTTTGAGATTTTCATTGGTTAGTTTCCCTTAAGGCTATCAAGTTCACCATTCAGTCCCAGGTTGAGGAAATATAAGAGTCATAAGGTGGCATTATCCAAGAACTTAAATCTTGGAACATGTTTTTTTCAGTCACATTATACTTCCTTTCTGTATAAATTCTCCATGAAAATAGTCTCATAGAACATGAGGGGTCTCAATAGCAAAGGAAAAAAAATACTCCTAAAGAAAAATGGTACACAAAGAACCCATCAATAATGTTGATATAAGAAATAAAAATATTATGTGAGGTTCTACCTCATATAATTAGCAAATGGGGGAGGAATTTCCAAGTAGTAGTGATTGATAACTAGATATACTTGGGTGGAATGGCTATTATTTGGAATGATCAAGACATCAAGGTTACCAATATGTTTACCTCTGTTCACATTATGACAATATAAGTTTAGTGAATTGACATAGAGGACTACTACCATGTATCCAATGTCTATGACTCCAATATTGCAAATGGAAAGCCTCTATTTCTCAGTTCTATTTCCAGCACAAGTAATTTACACTCCCCATCTCCATGGATTATTAGGATTGCTTCAATATTATCAAGTGTCTCGAGGAAAAGAAAGGATGAATCACAATGTTTACCAAGAGATTTTGTAAGATATACCATCAAAGCCCTAAAGTAGTATCAATTAAAGTTCTCAAGCAATGAGTGTCCAACCCACACATGTGGATGAATGAGATGTAATACATGTGTGTGTGGTGACTAACTTAATACATTGTTCTAATAACTCCATAAACTGAAGTATTTCACTCCGTCACATAATTGACCATAGTGTGACATAAGTGAACCAAGAGTACATATGAAACCGTTAGGCAAGAAAAATTCCTTAGATCCTGAATTAGGTGCTTAAATGATGAAGTGAAAATGAAAGGGGAAAGAGGACTTCATGATTTAACCATCACAAACATGTGATCAAGTGTGACTAAGAGTGTATATATTCATATGTTTTCCAAAGAGGGTGTGAATACATGAGTTACCATTCATTAGTCCTTATTTTTCTTTCTATTATATATAAGACTTAGGGAATAAGTTTTCATAAGTTTTGAACAAGTCAAAGATATAATATTTACATAAATTTTTACTTCAACCTTAGAGTTTAGACTTAGATAAGCCATTATAGTGTATCTTTAATGATTTTGGCTTTCACTTTTTGATTTTATTTCATCACAAATGACAAAAGGGGGAATATTTTTCCACAAATCTATGAATGTTGAATCATAAAGGCATCATGCGATGAAAACAAATTAATGATGTTATTCTCTACGAAAATGATGGGTATTCTTGAGAAACACTTATGCTTATGGATGTCTCCTCCGTAGTTGAGAGGGAGTGAGTGTTGAGACCATATTATCCATTTGTCATGTACTATGGATGAGACTAACATTTGTAAGCCTACTAAAGACACCAGTAGGGAGAATGGTGGATTAGATAAACATCTGGGACCAATATTCTTTGAGAATTTGTGCTTTGACTAGTAATCACCATAAATCAAGTACATTAATCCAAGATAGGAATAGTCATGAGGATCGACATTTCCTGGTGTCAAATATTATGATAGTGGATTAGGAAATTATCATGCGAGGAAATTCCCGATGAACATCCTAGTGGGGTAAGTGCCTAAAGAGGCAATGGTATCAAAATTTATGCATCCCAGCATTGTGCTATGATCTAATGGAGATATAGAACTTGTTAGTCAAGGCCTTTCTATTTTGACAATGTTGACTATGATGATGTAAATCATCGTTGATGCTTATCAATCTAGATCCATTCTTATATGAATATTTCAACTTAAGAGTACTTTTTTGTCTCATTATGAGTACCTCCCTAGTTTAGAGGGAGTGTCATCATCTTCATTATCATCATCATCACCACCATGAATCTCATCAATGCATTGTCATCATAATCACCATTAATGTCATCATCATAATAATCATCATCATTATGGACATTGTCGTCAATTGTTCATAATTACAGGTGTCGTAAGAAATATCATCAACCCAAAAAATATTACGAGTGCTCAAAAAGGGTTGTTAGGAGACATGATATATGCAAGAGAAATGACAACGTTATTTTTTAGAGATGATCAATGATCACCATCATCACTACCATTATCATCATCATTATAATTTTCATCATCCCCATCATCATAATTAATGTAATTCCTATCATCATTGTTGTCAACTTCATCATGAACATCATAATCAGCATTCATACCATTATTGTTTTTGATAATTACCAAGATGAAAATAATTATAACGACGATCAAATGATGATGACTTGGAAGATGACTCCAAAGATAATGGTTATGATTATGACCATGACAACATTTAAAAATTGGGAAGATTGTCCAAGGTCATTAGCATCACCATAATCATTGTCATTGTAAACCCCATCGTCTTTATCATCATTTTGATTATCATAATAATCACAATTCATGTCATCGTCATCATCTTCATTATCATCATCATCATAATTATTGACATTGTCATCAGTTGTTCATAATTGTTAATGTCATAAGAAATATCATCAATGCAAAAAATATATGAGTGTTGGAAAATGGATGCAAAAGTAAAAAAAAAAATGGGGGCAACAATAGAAGTAAAATTGGATGAAGAGTGGACACAACATAAGTAGATGCAAAATAAGATAAAAAAAATTGACAGAAAAGTTGATGAAAAAGTAGATGCAATAGTTGATGCAAACTTGGACACAAAATATGATGCAAACATGGATTAAAAAGTGGAAGAAAACATGGGTGTAATGATAGGCATAAAACTTAGCATGAATTGTCATGAAATAAATGTGGATACAACAATGAACAAAAAAAAACACACAAACTTGGATGCAAAAAGGAGGCAAACTTGGATTCAAAAATGGATGTAAACATGGACCAAACATGGGTGCAATAGTGGGCACAAAACTAGATGCAAAATTGGATGCATTAGAAGTGGATGTAAAAGTAGATGCAAAATGGGATGCAAAATCCATTGGAAATGTGATTGGGAAATTTTACTGCAGGTGTCCAGAAATAGAGGAATATGCCAGAACCACGTATGCATGCATCTGTGTGGAAATGGACTTCAGTGTCAGATTCCCAGTTGAAATACACCTAACAAGTAAAGACTATGTGTGGAACCATAAACCCGATTATGAAAGTGTCCTCTTCAGATGTCGATCCTGCTTTGTGACAGGCCACCTAGCCAAAAATTTCCCAAAAGCCTCCCAAAAAAATTATGCTAGAAAAAGTCACCACATATCTACATGGTGGGAAGGAGCACAAAAGGAACACTACACTGTCATCAAAGAAGAATATTCTCAAGAAAACTCTGAATCACAAGAAATCGATGAAGAAAGAAACAACTCTCAAGAAAAGCAGGAGGAAAGCCCTTCCCAACAACAAAAGAGTGAACTCGACAATCCCTCAAGTTATGAGGGTACGAATACCACACAAAATAAATCTCCATTTAACAGTAAAGCAGATCTCGCAGACCAAACTTCTTCTCTGACTATCTTCAAAAGGACGAACACAATAGATCGCGAAGCTAAGACACCAATGTCCCAAGGATCAGAAGAGTTGAAGGAGATGCAAGATAAAGAAAGTTGGAAGACGGTAGAGAAGAAAAAGAAAGCTACAACACCAATCTCGCCAAGAAAGACAAGGAGCCAGACAATTAGAAACTAAGAAAGAAAATTATAGGTCTGATAGACCAATTTGGTATGAGTGGACGGTAACCATCATCATCATCAGAAAACAAAAAAAAACTATTTGATGCAAACTTGGAAACGAAAGAGGATGAAAATGTGGATGAAAAATTGGAAGAAATCCACTTTCTCATCCACTTTTGTTGTGCCACAATTTGTACCATATCTTGCATCTGTGGATGTAATAAAAAATACAAAAAAATATGCAAACTTGTATGCAAGACAAGATGCAATAAGGGATGCAAAAGTGGATGCAAACATGGGTGCAACAGTAGAAACAAAATTGGATTAAAATTTTGATGAAATGGAAGTAGATGCAAAAGAAGATACAAAATGAGATGCAAAATCCAACACAAAAGTGGATTAAAAAATAGATGCAATATTCTGATGCAAAAGTTGATGTGAATATGGATGCAAAATTGGAAGAAAACATGGATACAATAGTAAGTACAAAACATGGCACAAATAGTGTCACAACAAAAGTGGATTTAATGATAGATGCAAAAAAAGAAGCAAATGAAGATGAAAAATAAGATGCAAAAAGGGATGTGGAAGTGAATGTAAACATGGGTGCAACAATGGATGAAAAATAGGATGCAAAAGTTCATGCAACAAAATTCAATGCAAAAGTAGACGCAATATGAGACACAAAACCTAATGCAAATCTTGATGCAAAGGGGATGCAAAAAAGATATAAAAATGGATACAAAAAATGATGAAAAAGAGGATGTAAGAGATGATGCAACAATTGATGCAAGTGTAGGCGCAAAAAGTGGATGCAATAAAGGATACAAAATTTGGTGAAACAAAATTAGGTGCCAAAATTGATGCAAAACATGGTGCAATGGATGGCACAAAACATGGCATAAAACCTGGCGACTAACCTAGTGTAAAACCTGGTGCCAAACCTATTACAATACCTGGTTCTAAACTTGGTGTAAGACTTGGTAAAAAACTCGGTGCAAACTTTGCATCATGTTTTGCACCATATTTGATAAATGGACACAAATAGCACCAAAAATGGGCTCTAGACGCAAAAAAGGAAGAAAACACAAACACTAATCATAGAGTTTTGTTGTAGTGTGCAATGCTTGAAGTTGATGATGATTTGGTATCAAAGAGTAGTCCAAATCAAAGTGTAGTTCTTGTACATGAGAGGAGAACCTTGGAAGATTATTTCTATGGATGTTATAGAGGTTCAACAAGCTTTGATTGGTTTAAATATACTTCTCTGAGCTTCATAATTTTTCTTAATCCTTGCTTCTGTAAAAGCTTCAATATTTTATACTTGGTGTATTACTATGAGCCAAAGTCACTACTTAGCTATGTTCAATTTCAATCGCTCTGCATATTGGCTGAAGCTATGTCTGAAGTTGAGTGGAGTCCATTTAAAATCCCTTGCCAATTCCTTGTATAAATGTGAAAGCCATTAGTGGTTACTCGTTTTAGTGACCCACTAGTGCTCACTAGAGCTGAAAATTTTCTTGTCCTTGCCTTTGGAGCAATTGTATGTATGTGGAAGGAAAAGCATTTATGATATCACTATTGATTTTCCAAACCATTGTTATGTACTTTTTCAGGTCTGAAGATGTGTAACTTGTGATTTGCTTGGTACATTCTCTTGTATAGTAGTTTACTTTGAATTTTTCAATATCATAAGCCAAGTAGCGATTTAAGTGTATGTCTGCATGGCAGAACTGCATTGGGCTTGAACTTTTCTCTCCACCTCCAAGTTCTAGGAATCTGATTATCAAGAAGCTACCAGGCCTAATTTTGTATAAGTTTAATCATATCGCATTCAACACAATTCTGAACCTCATATTGCATGCATTCTAACTAAAACATTCATGTTACAAGAGGACATTACCACCTAGTTTTAGGAAAGAGGACAATAGCAAGCCTGTTGAACCAAGATTCATGAAGTTCTCCAAGGTCATCAAAAACCAGGCACCGTGCATTTGGAAATCAAAGGCATATTTCCATAAATTAAAAATGAAAATTCCTTCTTCATTTTAGTGGCGCTTCTTCTTAAGTTGATGTTGTAAATTTTAGGGCGTTAGTGTTTTTTTAGGTTTGTTTAAAAATAATTTGATTTGACGTTGATAACCTTTCATATATAATGCAAATTTCATTATATATTTTCAAACAAAAAATTATATTTTGTCAAATTGTAAGAGGCATATGTTTTTAAATAAAAAACCACATTAACATGAACAAAACAACCATGATAATTAACAATCTTACACATGTAGGATATCTATACAACTAGTGTTCACAAATTCTAGTGAGTGATGATACTTACCATGATATTACACCAAGTGAATTATCCCATAAATGTCCAAATGATCATTACCAATTGTAATATGGTGTATTGCAAATCATTAAATAATCATCGTGAGTTGTATTATGGTATATTGCAACTCATTTTAATTTATGAGTAAAGTGCTCAATCCTTATTACAAAATGGGACTAGATTTATGTCATTAAACATAGAAATCCCTCTCATCTATATTCTAGTAATTCACAAAACTAAAAAATTCCTTCCCATCTATATTTAAGTAATTCATAAAACCAAAAAATCCATCCACACCATTTATTATTGGGTAATCAAGTTGTTCAATGAGAAAAGCATTTTGGGTCATAAGTTGTTCAATGAGAAAAGTGTAATATCAGAATTCTTTGTGATGTCCCTCTATATAGCACTTCATTGTTTGATTATTAGCTTAACATTTTTATTTAACACATAGGAAAAAGTCCATGATCGTAATTTTGGACTGCTTTATATCATAATGCACAAATTCCAATGTCCCACCATGTTATATTTGCTATCATGCTAATATGTAAAATTGTAAACCTTCAATGAGGAGAGCTTAATATTTATTGATATATTGCGCCTATCTCTCCTTGATATCTTCTATGCTATTTGATAGCATAGGGAAGGTATCCTAGGCAAAATTGTTGTTGGATATGGTGGGGTAGAATTTTAGACCAAATCCCTAGGCAAAATTGTTGTTCAGTATGGTGGGGTAGAATTTTAGACCAATTTTTTCTCGAGAAAAGTTGTGAGTTCAATCACATATTGCGGTAATAGTGTAGGATGCATGGTCATTAAATTTGATTCTTTTCACATCAAATCTCTGGACAATAATTTTATACAATAATACAATACATACATGGTGATTGATTAATTTTATATATGGTTTCTCTCCACCCTATGTAAATATAATCTTTTCATACCTCAAACAACTAAGCTGACTTAAAAATTAATTTATTTGTCTTAAATCTAAATTTAAAAACATACAACCTAAACATTTACCTACATTGTTGATAATAAACATGTAAAAAATTAAGTTGTATTTAAAAAAATATGGCATCCAAAAAGCATAGAACTCCAAACATCAAATCTCTTTGCTCCTTGTAGGCTTGAACCAACATCTCTTCTAGAGAAATTCAACAATTCTAATTTAGTAATCCTATTGGCCTCTCTTTGTACCTTTTGGGACAATTGCTAGTAAGTAGATGCTTCAACTTTTTAAAGTATATGATTTATGTTAACAATAATGAAATGAACCATTAAAGTGTCTATTTTGAATAAATGATGGAGCTAAACAAAACAAATGTTTACCAATGACAATAACAACGAAATAAAAATATTTGTGACAATGAAATAGAAATATTTGTGAATACCATCAAAAGTAATGTATGACATGCAATCTTTAGGTTAATAATTATGAATATCAATTAACCATAGTTATAATTAACAATAGGGAGATTTTCTACTTTTAAAGATAGATATATTTAAGTTGATATTTAAAATTAGTATAGTTATATTAAAAATATTATTATAGTTGATATAGTGGAAGATTAATTTTTATCTACAATATTAAATATACAATAAAAAAAAATATTGTAGCAAAAATATTATTATTAATTATTGTAGCAAAAACATTATTATTAATTTCTATTTAAGTATAGGGGTTTCCGTGGTGCATTATATTGGATAACAATTTTTTTTTGGGATTCAACTGCGTTAAGTAAATTGTCCATCTATGACCATTTCAATAACTCACTAATTTCTCATGATTTTTGAATAGTTCACTTAGCACTCATTGCGTCGAGTGATGCTCACAAGGGTGAACAAGTGGGATTGAAACTAGTGAAATGAATCACATAGTGTCAATCATCAATCATCACTTTCGGGGCTTGCCCCTGGTAACCAGGGTACCAAATCGCCTCTGGATCAAGCGCGGGTGAAGAAGTGGGATTGAAACTAGTGAAATAAATCACATAGTGTCAATAATCACTTCCGAGGCTTGCACCCGATAACCAGGACTTCCCATGAAGTCACCCATCCCAAATCGTCTCTGGCTCAAGTGCGCGTAGCTGTGGAGATTTCCCCACAATCAAGCCCACTTAGCTTGCTACCCCATTTGCAAAACCTTAGCAAGTATTGTGCCTCGTGAACCATTCAAGTAGAGTTCCCTTCACTCTTTCGAATTTAAGTATACGGGTTTCCGCACTATATTATATTGGATATAGTTTTTTTTTGGGGGGATTCAACTGCATTAAGTAAGTCATTCATCTATGACCATTTCCATGAGAGGTTGTCATAACTGACTAATTTCTCATGATTTTTGAATAGTCCACTTAACACTCATTGCATCAGGTGATGCTCACAGGGGTGAAGAAGTGGGATTGAAACTAGTGAAATGAATCACATAGTGTCAATAATCACTTTCGGGGCTTGTACCGGTAACCAGGACTTCCTGGGAGGTCACCCTTCCCAAATTGTCTCTGGCTCAAGCGCGCGTACCTGTTGAGCTTTCCCCACAATCAAACCCACTTAGCTTGCTACCTCATTTGCAAAACCTTAGCAAGTATTTTGCCTCATGAACCATTCAAGTAGAGTTCCCTTCACTCTTTTGAATTTAAGTATAGGGGTTTCAGCAGTGCATTATATTGGATATCATTTATTTTTTTTGGGATTCAAATGGGTTAAGTAAGTCATTCATTTATGACCATTTCCATGAGAGGTTGTTGTAATTGACTAATTTCTCATGATTTTTGAATAGTCCACTTAGCACTCATTGCATCGGATGATGCTCACAGGGGTGAAGAAGTGGGATTGAAACTAGCGAAATGAATCACATAGTGTCAATCATCACTTCCGGGGCTTGCACTCGGTAACCAAGACTTTTCGGGAGGTCACCCATCCCAAATCGCCTCTGGCTCAAGCGCGCTTAGCTGTGAAGTTTTCCCCACAATCAAGCCCACTTAGCTTGCTACCCCATTTGCAAAACCTTAGTGAGTATCATGCCTCATGAACCATTCAAGTAGAGTTCCCTTCACACTTTTGAATTTAAGAATTTCAAGTCTTATAAAAAACAAAATTGTTGAAGAGTTTCCATCCTTTACAACCAAGATACAACCAAGATACAACCAAGATACGAGATAATTTTTCTAAAAGTAAGTATGCTTTGAAAGCCCCTAAGAAATTGGTGGCACATCAAATTTGTTAATTAATTAAAAGTGAATGCAACTTAACAAACTTTCTAACTAACTACAACTGTTGATAAACATTCATACTAAACAAGCATTCAGACTAAACATCCAGATTAAACATCCCTTGAGCTTGAGAATCAAACTGAACAGTGAATTAAAAAAATAAAAAACAATTAACAGATGATCATCCATCTTAAATTGAAAAAAAAAAGCCTTTAACTCATTAGTTATTGAAAGTGACTCATTAGCAAAAACACTCCATTTATCATGCCAGAGAAATAATGATAAACACAATTGAAATCATGAATGAACATCACATTCATATTTATTCTTCTATAACTACACTCTACCTACAGGAAATATTATTAGCAAAAACACTCCATTTATCATGCCAGAGAACTAATGATAAACACAACTGAAATCATGAATGAACATTACATTCATATATATTCTTGTATAACTACACTCTAGCTAAACACAACTGAAATCATGAATGAACATCACATTCATATATATTCTTGTATAACTACACTCTACCTACGGGAAATATGTGTGTGGCTGAAAGGTGATTCTTTTGTTCAGAAGACAATTAATAACTACACTCTACCTACAGGAAATATGTGTGTGGTTGAAAGGTGATTCTTTTGTTCAGAAGGCAATTAATTTCCTGACAGATTTCATTGGTTGACTGTCGAGAGCTAGTGAATCGTCAGATCGCCCTCGTCCAACTTCTATGTTGATATGAACTCCAGATGCCTGGTCTGCGTTGCGATTGACCATCAGTTGCTCTTCCTCTTTTGATTTTTGATTGCGCCATCCAGGAGTTGGAACATGAACATTACAATGTGGTGAGGGAGCGCGCGTAGCAGATCGCCCTGCTGCGGACTCCTCAATGGATGAATCGACATTAAATTGCTTTGAAGGAGTTGGAACATGGCCATTAGGCTGAGGGGCAGCAAGCACATGTAGTCGATGCTCCTTTCTTGATTTTTGATGGTGACATCCAGGAGTTGGAACATGCCCATTGCATTGAGGTGAAGGAATGCGCGTAGCAGATCGCCCTCCATTGTCATTGACCATCAGTTGCTCTTCGTCTTTTGATTTTTGATTGCGGCATCCAAGAGTTGGAACATGAACATTACAATGTGGTGAGGGAGTGCGCGTAGCAGATCGCCCTGCTGCGGACTCCTCAATGGATGAATCGACATTAAATTGCTTTGAAGGAGTTGGAACATGGCCATTAGGTTCAGGGGCAGCAAGCACATGTAGTTGATGCTCCTTTCTTGATTTTTGATGGTGACATCCAGGAGTTGGAACATGGCCATTGCATTGAGGTGAAGGAGTGCGCGTAGCAGATCGCCCTGCTGCCGACTCCTCAATGGCTGAATTGAGATTAAATTTCTGTGATGGAGTTGGAACATGGTCATTAGGTGGAGGGGCAGCGAGAACAAGCAGGGGGTTGTGATCAGGTGGAGAGTGACCATCATCTCGAAGTGATTTCCATCGTGCTAACGGCACGGCTTTAGCGGAAGAACGAACATTTTTTCTTATAGACAGTGATTTCCATCGTCCTGACGCCACGGCTTTAGCGGAAGAACGAACATTTTTTCTTATAGACAGTCCTGGCGGGGTTGGAACATTTTGGTGGTGTTGAGGGCCCGGAGAAGCAGCAACCACAACTAAGGAATTTTCCTTGAACAATAACGTCGTCATCAGTAGGGCGAGAGCACCAACCGCAAGAGCAGACACAGAAGCTTTCATTTTCATGAGCAACGGCATCATCGTTCATATACTTATGAATCTTCAGCGGATTGATCTGTTAGCAGATTGACGGTTGGTAAATACTGGAGAAAATGGGATTTTTGAGGACCGTGCTTTCTTGATGAGTTGCACTAGCAGAAGAAATATATCACGCATCCACACAATACAAACTCATATAGAGGGATCGTCTATAAATACGTGAGGGAGAGGAGGCAGAGCAGAAACGGACCCGAGATTTTAGATGTGAGATATTGAACAATCTGTATATTGTATTGAATTCCAATGAACTGTAATATCGACCATGGACAGATTCTGAATCTGCACTGGTAGAGCACACGAGAGAGAAGATACACGATTGTTGTAAAGTCTCTGTGCCGAAAGGCATTTAACGCTCAATGTTCTCCTGTTAAATGGATTGTTTCAACTTTACGGGTTGAATGTGGGGAGAGAGCGTGTAATAGTAATGCCTGACCGAGTTGGGATGTTTGACAAGGTCCTCAGAACCGTTTAGTTCATCCCATGAGAAAGCAAAACGTCAAGATATATACATAGAAATATGTTCCTAGATGTACAGAAATTGGGAAGCAAATTCAGAGGTAATGTATATGTATATGACTCTGTGAAAAGGTATTAAATCTTGCCCATAAATTTCGTTCTCAAATCTAGGTTCACGTTAATCACTCATTTTGCATTTGGCACACACTCGAAGATTTCGAAAAGCACTTTCGACGAATCCGAAACCGTGTTTTCGCATTAAGACGGACTACAAAAGATATCGGAAACATTTTTAAATACATCCTAATGTGTTTATATATAATTTTTTTTTATAGAGATATAAAGGAGAGATGGTAGCCATCTAAATAGGTAAAACAAGAAAGAATAATTTTTATTTTAACAACGCTTAGTATAAGCGAGACGGAGGTGTTGTCCGTAAAGTTATGGAAATTCTGGTCATATTTAGAGAAAATCGGCAAGGATTTTTGTAAATCCAAGTTATAGTTCTGAAACTTTAAAATTTTAAGTGTTTTAAAAGCTTTTGATGGTGCTGAATCCATTTCCATCATCAAAAACACGATTCAAACACTGCCTCTACAAAAAATTTTGAATTTTTTTGCCCGAATTCTGACCACTTTTAGCCCTCTCAGCAATAACTCCTTTTCATAATACTATTAGTGTTTATGATGAATAGGCATACTGATAATATATACGGATAAGTAAATTAAAAGAGTTTTAAAAATTTAAGAGTTTATATATTGGTTAACTATTGACATACTTTTATAAACCTTTTAAGGGGTTTAAATTAAATTATCATAGATATTATTATTTAGAAACTAATCATTAATATTATATTAAAAACCACAAACTAACTGAAATAGTAGTTTGCATTGTATTTAATTAAATTTTGGATTAAATATAATTTTAATTTAAATTATTTAAAAACTAAAATATTCCATTTGTATTTTAAAATTAATTTAGTAATTTAATAATTTAAATTAAAAGTATTAAAAAAAATTGATTATTTAAATTAATTAAATCATTTAAAAAAAAAATGCCAAAAATATAAAAATATTTTTATTAGGTTACTTGTAAAAATATTTTACTTATAAATGAAAGAATCATTATTCCTTTATTATTCTAGAAATATTTTTTAAATTTAAATACTATAAAATCTAGAGTATGTTAGTATTTTGAACATTATGAGAGAAATAAATATAATAATCAATTAACAATACATAAATCATGTACAACATGATTTATTTTGGAAAACCCCAATTAGAAAAACTACTCAACAACTTTATATTTCACTGTTTAACTCTGACTCATTAAAATGGAGAATACAAGCTCGTTTAACAACTTCAATGACATGTAATACCATGAGCTTAATACCATGAGTAACCAATACCAAGTGCCCAAAACAATAATTGTTAACAATAATTGTTGATACAACCTCAATTCCACCTTTAGTTTGAGTTTTACTTGACCAAATCTAACCAAACTACCCATGTGAACCACCACCGCTTACATCTAGGCCCAACCCCATCCATGTCAAGGTATATGAGAATATCACATGTTTTCCTAGCTCAACACGCCTCATCATGCTCTCCTACATCACCTACGTCTATATCCAAACTTTACGAGAAATATACAAAAGTAATATCTCCATTTATATGAAATTTTTTCAACTCCATTAATATTTTGTTTGTTGTTTTCTTGGACTTAAACCACCATTCACTTATTCACTTATTTTTCCACACATGTAACTTTCTTTCATTCTCCTACATAACCATCACTTCCGAAAGGCCACGTTTCACCTTGTGAGATGAGACAACTATCCTATCTCGAGCCTACAAGCTCCATGAGGCCCTTCATCATCGAAATTTGCAAAGATTACAACTGAGTGTTGAATAGTCAAAAGGAATCAAGAAACCCATGAAAATTTTGTGTCGTATTTCTTGCTAAAGGTTGCTTCTTCTGCACACCGTACTTTTTTGACATTTGGATCTCTGCATATAAATTTATGTGTAGCATTTATTCTTTTATTGAGTAAATACTATAAAATCTAGAATATGTTAGTATTCAAAATATTATGAGAGAAATACATATTAATCAAGTAACAATAGACAAATAGTGTACAACATGATTTACCTTGGAAAATCTCAAGTAGAAAAAATAGTCAACTATAGATCTATTGTTATCTTTAGCTGAAACAAAGTTAGACTAACAACTTTAGCTTTCATTGCTCAACTTTGGCTCATTACAATGGACAATACTGAAGACCTTTAATGACTTCAACAACATGTAATACCACGAGCTTACTATCATGAGTCACCAATAGCAAGTGCCCAAAACAATATTGTTAACAAAAATTGTTGACACAACCTCAACTCCACCATTGGATCAATTTTTTCTAACAACACCCTCACCCCCTTAAACTTGACTTTGGGTTTTCCTTGACCAAATCTGGTCAAACTAGCCAAGTGAGCCACCACTGCTCACCTCTAGGCCCAACCCCCATTAATGTCAAGGTATTTGAGAATCACACATGTTGTCCTAGCTCAACATGCTTCATCATGCTCCCCTACATCACCTAGGTCTACATCCAGACATTACCACTGATTTACCATAGTTATACATGCCTTATCAGGTCTTAAAGTCATATACCTATTTACATAAAAACTTTCAACTCCATTAATATTTTTTATTGTTGTTTTGACTTTAAACTACCATTCACTTATTTTTCCACACATGTAGCTTTCTTTCATACTCATTTCCACATCACACATAACCATTGCTTCCAAAAGAACACGTTTCATCGTGCGAGACGAGACAAATATCCAATCTCAAGCTCCATGCTCATTTCCACATCACACATAACCATTGCTTCCAAAAGGCCACATTTCATCGTGTGAGAGGAGACAAATATCCAATCTCAAGCCTATAAGCTCCATGAGACCCTTCACCATGAAATCTCATCATGTCCGAAAAAATATGTCGCTTTAAATATTTTCATCTTGCAATATTCCACATTCTCCGTCATGTTTAGACCTTCATCCCATTTTGTCATAGTTTTTTCCTTCATCGAAATCTGCAATGGTTAGAACTAAGTGTCCAGTCAAAAGGAATCAAGAAACCCATGAAAATTTCTTGTCTTATTTCTGGCCCAACGTTGAAATTTCTTGTCTTATTTCTTTCCCAACGTTGCTTCTTCTACACACTGTCCTTTCTTGAGAGTTGAGAGTTGGACATAAATTTTTGTGTAACATTTATTTTCTTATTGAGTAATCTTTAAGTGCTATTTTTCGGGAAGTTTTTTGGTTTATTTTTCAATCTAATTTGTCTAGAATCTAATAAAGATGTATTAAAATGACAAGTTTGAAAGACGAATTATTTATAATAAAAGTGCCCGAGAGTTTCTGAAGGTGCTATATCCATATATACAGTCATATAAACAACTAAAATGAATATTTGGCCACAATTATATTCACTGAATTTTGACAAGAAATCCACCAGAAACTCCAAAAATTCCACTTAAAGACTACTCCTTCATCTTATACAATTATAATTATACAATTATAACTGCCACTGATGGCTACCACTGCAATTTCAAAATATCTTCAAACTTTTGAGCTCTATATTTTAAATCCTTTCCAGATCCCTTGCATTAATTATTTGTTAGTTAAAAAAAGATCTATTATCAATTAAAAAAAAATATTCTCGCCCTGCGTGTGCTACAATTACCTTCATGGCCTTTCTCGTACACTATATTTTGCATTGGTAACCAGTTTTATCCTAGTATTGCATGAATGCATCCCAGTTAATGAACAGATAAAATCCATGTTTTCTCCTCCTGAAAGGATACTTCCAATGGATACAAATTTGGATTCGGAAACTTCATAAGAAAGTCTGACTTCAACAGCTTGAAGTCGAAGATCAACTGGGGATGCCAGGAAAAATACTTCTCGTCTCCCTTCACGTGAAATATTAACACATATTTCTAAAAACTTGGGCCCTTAAAACCTGCTACAGACTTATTAGTCGGAGGATGACATGGCACCAGATATAAGGTAGTTTTGAAAACTGTCCACACAATCTCCGTAAGGAGCCAAAACATAAAGAATTGATGCCTTTCCAACACCGTAGTGGATGATCTTCCTCCCTACCTATTCATCCATGCTCGTCACCATCGTTTGCAGAAATACTCACATCCCAACGCCATTGTCATGTAGCTTAGATCTTATGAAAACCACGTTGGCAAACAACATAAATAAGATACCACCGAATTCTATCAATCGAGCGTCCTATTGCGTAGGAAATTCAAAGCAGAGCAACAACCTAGGTTGGAGGAAAGAGTTTATTTCTTTCTCCCCTTTCTCCACTGTGATTGCTTTTAACCTTAAGACACTCCACTTGCGCTTCCATCTCCTTCGTGGACATCATTGTTGCATATAGTTCTTCATTTTATTCTGGCTCCTGGACATCATTGTTGAATTTAGTTCTTCATTTTATTCTTGCTCCTCATCTAGCCATTCCTCAAGTAGCCTTGCTAACTTGTACAATGTGCCATTGCTCACCCAACCCTGCTAGTTTCTGCAACGAAGCCCATTCGTGCGGACATTTCATTGATGGTAACAATTTAATGAGATAGAAACATATTTCACTTTCATGCTATGTTCACCACCAACTACCTTTGTGTCCACAAGTACACCTAACCTCTCCAACTGACATGCGGGTGTACAAGCTCCCTCTATGAGAAGAAAACCCATAGATTTATCTTGCGAGTATAATGGTTGAAAAACTCACTTCCTTCTTTTTCTACAAATGGCCATTTTCGTCCTTATATTTTGTCTCTTTCTTGGCTTCAAGGTGTCTCTTCTTTTTTGTTCTCATTATTATCTAGATCTTCCTTCAAGGATCCTCAGCAGCCAGAGCTTTCATACCACTGGTTAATATTAAAAAATATATATATATACAAATCAAGCAAAATGATAGAAATAAATATAATAATCAAGTAACAATACACAAATCATATACACCATGATTTACTTGGGAAAATGCCAACTAGGGGAAGACTAGCCAATAATAGATCTATCATTGTTGTTGGCTATAACACAACCAAGTCAGAGAAACATCTTAAACTACATGTAATATCATGAGCCATTAATACGAGGTGCCCAATACCATAACTATTAACCACAACTATTGACATAATTTCAACTCGACCATTGGATGAAGTTCATGTAACATAGTATTTAAAATTTCAAGTGCCTGTCCTTCGGATTCTTTTAGTCCCCTTTTTCTAGGGATTATTAGAAGTACTTAAACAATGAGTTTAATGATGTAAAAATATGAAATGTAGGATAATGGATTCTCTTTTTGAATATATATTTTTTATTTACAGAAATTGTTTATGTGAATTTTTTGTTTCTCTAAAAATGATATGTTACTGTTTATGAAAAATATAATACATATGTTCCTTTAATGCAACATTTGAGTATCTCAATGATGTAATTCTTCGGAAAAAATTCTGGAGTTGTACAAACCATATTATTCTTGTCAATAACTATTATGCCAAAATTTATAATCTTAAATTTATATTTTTTTATACTATGAAATTCATTATATCCCTAAAATTACAAGGCCCTTCCTTTAGGCAACCTAAAAAGATCTTAATAGTACCCAACAATCCTTTCTTTTAATATTTTAGGTCATAATGCACTTTAGATCACCATACATTTTTTTAATAGTTGAAATATATGAGGGATGCTTTTAAATATTTTAATATATGTAGAGAGAAACTTGTATTAGAAGTAGTAAACATTATTAATTTTTTGAAAAGAATAATATATTTGGGAATTTACACAATAAAATTTATATGTGTCCTATAGTTTCATGGACAAGGAATCTTTTATCATCATAAAAAAATAATGAAGTATATATATATAAATATATATATAATATATATATATATATATATATATATATTCTAAAAAATTGATCTTTCCATGTATTTTCATCCCAAACCACTGTGTTCAAGATCTTGAACATATATTTGCAACCAAGTATAATGCATGTAATATTTTTTTAGGAAATATTTAAATTCAATAATCACATTCTTGTTTCTAGCATCAACAATGCATGTGTGTTCCTTGTGCCAAAAATGCTAGCACATTCCTTGTGCTATAAATGTGTAAGTGTTCATACAACTTGTGAATTTAAGACATTAGAAAGGTTGAGGTGGGTTTGGGGCATGGGGACAAAGAGAGATAGAGAGGTAGGGTTGGGGAGGGTGAGAGGCTAAGGAGATAGAGAGAGAAAGAGGGTTGGGGAGGGTGAGAGGCTGAGGAGATAGATAGAGAAAGAGGGTTGGGGAGGGTGAGGGACTGAGGAGAGAAAGAGAGTATGTGGGATGTGGAATAATGAGTTACCTAGTGAGGGGACGGATCAAGTAAGAGTAAAAAGGTGAGATATATAACAAAAGAGTATGGTGAAGGGAGAGGGAGGGCTTCTTTTTTGGTTGACATGAAGAGGAAGAGAGAGAGTGGCTTGGATAGGGTTGTTGTGAAGGATGGATTTAGAGTGTGTGTGTGTGTGTGTGTACATGAGTGAGTGAGAGTGGTGGGGAGAAAATGAGAGAGACATGAAGTGTGAGAGATAGAGAGAGCATTGGAGGAAAGAGAATGAGAGAGCAGGAGGGAGATAAAGAGAGAGATGGAGGTTAGAGAGAGAGGGAGAGAGAGATAGAGAGAGTTGGAGGGGGGTTGTTTTGAATCATGAAATGATGGAGGGATGGATAAATATAGAAAAGGGGGAGGAGAAGGGGAGAGAATGAGAAAGAGAAAGACTAATTAAAGGGGGATATGGATAAGGAAACAAGGAGGGAGATATAAATAGAATCGGAGGAGAAAGAGAAAAGGAAAGAAAGTGGGGGATAAATTGAGATAGAGAGAGGGATTCACAAAGAGAGTGAGATAAAGAGAGAGTGAGAGATATAGATATAGATTGAGGTGGAGGGGAAAGATAAAGGGAAGAATAAATAAGTAGAGATATAAAGAGAGTGATGTAGAGGGGGGAGAGAGATAGATACACATATGGATGTGGTATGTAGAGGGAGAGAAATGGGGGATAAGAGAGATAGAGAGATAGAGAGAGAGAGATAATAGGGGAGGGAGGTAGTGATGTAGTTGGAAGGGGAAAATAGAGCGACATAGAGGGAGGGAGATAGAGAGGGGAGTTTTGAGATTTATATATATATATAATATAATATATAGAGAGAGAGAGAGAGAGAGAGAGAGAGAGAGAGAGAGAGAGATTTGAGAATATATAGAGAGAGTGTGAGGGAGAGAAAAGAGAGAATTGTAGGGGAGAGAAGTAGAGGAGGGGAGAGAGAGGGAGGGAGAGGACATGGGGTGACAGAGAGAGGGAGAGATAAAGTTGAAAGGGGACTTTTTTGATGGAATTTGTTGCAGTCACTAAAAAATACCCCAAATTTTTCACCATATATAATGAATTTCTTGGCCCCTGCCTTGCTTTCACTCATCTTCATGGATATTACTGATGAATTTCTTAGAAATACTCTTCGAAATGTCCTAATCATAACCGAGTACAATTTTTGAATGAACCATAGTCATGTTAGGTTTTCTCTCTCTCTAGGTTTTATGTATTATCTTTCAATACTTCATCATCAACTCTTACACTTAAATTTGACTTTGAAGATCATTTTTAGTATAGGTGTTCAAATTGTTAAATTCATCCTTGAAGGAGCATGGCCATGAAATTGCACTGATGCTTGACAGAAATGTTTCCTGAAAGACAGGTCTTGTGTTGTTGTAACAACCTCAACTGATGAGTCTAGAATTTATAGGATGAAAAGTGTTTATTTTTTAGATGATATTCTTAATTGATAATTACTTTTTATGATTTCTTACATTAATATTTTCTTGCAATCAAATACATCTTAAATAAATTACATAGAAGATCTCAAGAGTAGAAACTAAATGCCAATATGATCATAGAGACACGATCAAGAAATAAACACGAGTTTACCTTGGGAAAAACCCATATAAAAGAAAAGCCAACAACCCTTTCTTAGAGAAATATTTTAACTATTAACTATTCAATTATGTGTATATAATAGTATGTTATGACCATATTTATCTGGGTTAAAATTTATATGGATACTTTCAGTGATATGATAAGGCTAAAATAAAACTATATATGTAAAGATAGATTATATATATATAATATATATAATATATATAGAGAATAAGATATAACCATAGCTCCTATACAAAGAATATTCATGCAAGATTCAACCCTATGTACCATAATAGGTCTATACCTATCCATCAATTGGTAATCAAAGTAAAAAAACCATGCAATTATCCTTTAGTTCTCGTCCGAATGAAAAAAAATATAATTTTTCCTATATAATATATTTTTCATATAATTCTTTCTTTGTTATTCATGACCCTTAACATGGTATTTTGAAACCAACTATATTATGGGTTGAGTAAAATGTTTTTCCAACCGGGAAGTTTCTTTCTATTCTTTATGCATTAAATTATAAGGCAAAATGTGTTAGTTATAATATGTATTCATGCCCAACCGTAACCCACGAGAAATTCCTTCATATATATCAGAATGTTTTTTGAGCACTCACATTACTTTCACAAGCCATTTTTTTATTCGATTATATAATACTAGTAATATTCCCTTTATAAGGGAATTCTCCATCTATTCGCTACTTAGACAGAGTAGTAAAATATCCCTGTATTAGGGATGTTAACCTTAGGCATGTTAGTGTAGCTACAGTTATATACCTAGATGCATATGCCATTACTAATATATAATTTATTTCCAAACATTGTACTTTAATTGACTTATCTGAACTCTTCCTTTCCTAAATATACATGCCATAGCATACCATATTTTTGAGTAATGGTTGCAATAACATGTATTGACAATAAACTTTACATTTCCCTTCTCTCGCAAACCGTAAAAGAATTTACTAGAATATTATATAAATGAGTAGGAAATAATTCTTTCACAAAACAGAATAATTCTTTCATAAGAAAAACGATTGATTACTTAACTAACCAACAAATTAAATAATCCTCTACTTATTCAAGAATAACAATTCCATAAAAATAAACAATCATTTGGTGAAAAAAAACAATACATCATTGTGAAATAGAGCTAGGTTTGTACAAGTAATGAGTTATCTAAATAATAAGAATCCATTTGGGAATAATGTGGCAAATGGCATGTTAATCCTAACCTATAGGTTACACATTAGTAACTCCCCCTAAGTTAACGCTCCTTTCCTTCTTTTTGGTTCTCCAAAACCAAGTTGTTCCAAGGGTTTCTACTCAATGATATTTATCAATTCTCTTCCCAACATGTTTTTAACAACATCCTACTTTTAATGTTTTGCCACCTTTTTGCCTAGGCTTTTATTTTTTCCATTATAGGGCACTTCTCGCTTTTTTCCAACTTAGCATTTATCTAAGATTTTCCCTTCATAAGCACACTTAATCTACCATTGTGCTTATGATTATCTTTTTTCCCCACTTAGAATTTCTCTCCAACTAAGTTTATTTATCCACACAACATAGTATTTATCTCTCATTTTTATGTTTCCCATGTAGTAATCTTTCTCTCAGAAATTTTCGAAGAATTTCAGAAGGAGAATTGGGGAAGGTACACCATTTTGAATTAACCACTTAAAAAACTCTTTAAGAACAAGGAAACCCACCTCACTCACGTGTGATTTTCCATAATATTACCAAAAGGAATTAAATATTTATTCATCATAAAATTATTTACATAAATCAATATACTCAATTTAAGGCTCCATGGCCAAACAGTCAAACCATATTTACAATTAAATATAGAATAATCATGCATATACCCTCTTCCCACATTTACCCAACCTAACTAGTCCACTGAGGTAAGCATGTGATGATAGGCTACTATGACATGATTTAACTCCCCATGTGCACTTAAGGAAGTGGAATCAGAAAAATGAAACCCATTTGACCTTCCTCGAGAGCTATAGAACCTTTAGGAGGAAACCAACCCTTCTAGTTTCTTAACCCCTAACAACACTTGTCATTTTTCTGATATGTACCCTCTTCCACTCCTGTGATAAGCCGTTCATGCGACTGATGCCTTACAGTCACTCCCACAACAATTCAAGCTAGCGACTGTGGACTTTTTTAGACAGTTCTGAGCCAATGAGCCCAGATTATGAGCCATGTTTTGAGGGCTAAGTCTCAGGAAACTGCCCTGAACTTCATGAAACTTTCAGAAATGATAAAGAACAATGAAATCAAACTACTCACACAAAAATTTCATCAAGGAATTAACTAGACCCCTACTATAAATGATAATGATTTCATCAAACATGCCACAAATATGTAATCTACATGTCATAACAAAAAATCTAGGCATAGGGGTCTCGTACTTATTTGAGATTTGTAAGGAAGCATTGATGCCTTATCACAATAGCTAAATTATCATATGTTAGGTCATATATTCATTGTTCATTCATTTTCTAACAAAAACATGATCAGGTCCATACATCAAGTTTGTTAAAAACCATACTCATAACCATCATATAATCAATAAAAATAACAAGGATATAATAGCCATAAAAACCACATATGAACAAGTACATTTAGACATGAAATAACAAGGAGAAGAAGCTCTTATTAATGAATGCATAAGTGAAATAGGTCAGGGATTTTCATGAACCACCTGACCATAGATTGGGCTGAGCCAACTATTTTTTTCAACCAATCACCCTTGTGCCATATCGCAAGCATGAATGTGGGACTCACAACAAAACCAACCCATGTTTCCTCTACTGCAATCTACCAATGGATTCATTAGGACCAAACAATAAAAATGCAATACCAGTCTTTACCACAATCCCACCATATACCATTTTAGGGGTCACTAAGCCTACACAAGCATGGATGCCTCCATATCTCTCCACTTACACCGTGAGGGATTTGTCTATCTCCTAGCCTTTATGCTTTACCATATACTCCGCCATTCAATGGTCAAGGATTCCTAGTCCTTATTAAGACTCCACCCTCCAGTCTTTACTGTATATCTCGCCATTCATTGGTTAAGGATTCCTAAGCCTTATTGAGACTCCACCCTCTAGTCTTTACCATATATCCTACCATTCATTGGTCGAGGATTCATAGGCCTAATTGTGGGAATACACCTCTAGGATTTACAATATATCCCACCATTCACCGATCGTGGATACCTAGGTCGACTGAGGTGCACACAATCTAGATTTACCGCAATCCCACCTTCATGAGTCTAGGGATTCTTAGGCCTTGTGTTCTTCTCAAAAGACCACCCCAATCAGTTTCAAAACCATCTGGTAATCGAGCTCAACCAAAATTAGAGAATCTCATCACACCATGGTTATCAGGAAATGGCAAGGCAAGGCTAAAAATCACATTCACACCTCGCAAAACCCATGCCAATGACAACAAGAGAATCAAATACACACATGCATGTACCACACATGTCAAATATAGCAAGGAAATCACATCCAATTCAGTACCTGCTAGTAATCCCATTGTATCCACTTGATTATGCTCTTCATTGCTTGATATTTTCTTCCCTTTGCCTTCTTTTATCATCCATTGCTTTTCTTCATCCAGTTCTAGAATGCTCGAAGAATGCTTTAAGTGTCTGAGAGTGTGAGAAAGAGAGAGTAGAGAGAGATATCTCCAAACCTAAACTGACAAAAAGGTACCAATTGAGTCTTAGAAGCATTTTTATTAATGAGGCCCCTATTTTCTACATTTTCCTTCATTTTCCTCTTCACATGCAACTTGTGACCTTTCAACTTCTTTTTCTCCTAATTGCCATTATTTTCATAAATAAATGTCAATAATTCCATTTTTCCTTTCCAAAGCCTTTGCCATTTCCTTTTCCAATTTCCTTAGCCATAATAAACCTAATGAACACCCACGTTGTTAGTTTCAATTAGTTCTTCCTGTCACCAATGATCAAATATGCTTTTACCAATTTTTGCTAGGAGTCTCAAGTCAAATTTTATCATGTCACTAGGTTTTCAAAATAAAATTTGGCCACTAGCTAGTGTGTCTAGGTCTATTGCTGCTCCTTCAAGATTTCCATATCCGATCACTGCCATCACTCAGTTGGATGTGCCATCATTGAACAAATCATCATCATCATTTCAATCATGTCACCATGGTCTTCATTTAGCTTAGTGTCTCCACTATGTCATCAGGGTTAGAGTCATCGAGGTTGTCATTTCATTCACTAAACCGGGAAATGAAGGAGTAGTGGTAGGTTTTGATCAAAAAATTCTATTTTTAAGTTTAATTCACTTCAGAATGATGTAATAAGTTATGTTTCAAATATTCATGAAAAATTTCCAATCTACATAGCTTATATAAAAAGGAAAAATGAAAATTATGGTCCTCCACCCTACCATTACAAAGTTGAGCTCTATGGCCTATAAAGGCCATTTTTCTCTAATTCCTAACATTCATCACATTGTAAAGGGAGCTATCATCCATCATACTCATTTCCTCACTCATTTAATTTCTAAAGAGATCTCATTCATTATCAACCAATTCCTCAACATTTTTATGGCCAAAGACGTTCCAAAACATTGGTCTCAAGCTACCTCGTTGCGTTTTCTGTGGGAAGCCCTCCTTTTCATGTTTTCAAGCCTACAAACCCTATTACTATACATTTTATCCTCCCTCACACTCAAAAACACCCCTAAAACCCTCACATTCCCTCACTCTCAATCCTAAAACCTTCTATACCTAAAACCTAGCCCTACGTTGCATTTTTCATAGCCTTCATAGCTGGGACTGTGTATAAATTCCCTAGTTCTATTCCCTCACTATTTTCACTTCCGTCCACTTCCCTAAGTTCCCTAACATACCTCCCCATCTCATAAATGTTTCCTACACCCATTCCTACTCCCTAACCCCTTCATCCTATTCCCTCATTCCCTTCCCCTGTTTTTCCCTTTAGGTTTTGCACTCACAAGTTTACTGTGGAGAAGGAAAGGAGGCCTTACGAAAAGGGTGGGTAAAGGGAAAGGTATGAAGTCCTCAATACACAATAGTTGGTGTCATCACCACTCTCCAAGAAATGTTTTCAGCATGTAGGGTGTCTTGATTTTTGTGAGCGGGTTGAAAAAGGTCAAATGTCATGCTAAGTTGACTAGTTTGTTTGCCACACATACTAAGAAGGATCAAGTCACAATTGTAGGGGTGAAAATCACTATATCAATTGACATCATAGCAGAACCCGTAGGGATACCGAATATTGGTGAGAAATGGTTCAAAACTCAAGAGTTTGATGCCCAATTCTACCAACCCTACATCAAAGCTCATTCACAAAGAAATCAATGAAGACAAGGAATATTGGCTAGGAAAAGTCAATGATAATTCGAAGAAGATTATCAAGAGGGCTAAAGAGACAACATGCTGGAAAGACACATGGCTTCCCATTATTACACAAGGATTCAGGTTGTCAAGGTCAAAATCAAGCAGTTGGAGGAAAAACTAAAGGAAACCCTAATCAAGAAAAAAGAGAATGTTAAGTTGGATTTTCTTGCTGATGATTCCCTTATAGCATAGCACACCACTTTAAAAATTCATGTACAAACTCTGGACCAATTTTGAAGAAATTTGGAGAAATTTTGTTTTTGGTGAATTTTTGGAAAATTTTGAAACAATTGTACTTCAAAATGGTTTCTGAAGTAAGGAAGATTAATTTGACAAACATGAAAGAGGTTTTTGACAATAATAGACCAAAGAAAAAAAAATCTTTCACTTTATACCCAGGTGTTATTATTTGGGAGAAATGTCCAAAGTATAATTGTTACAGGAGACTTGTTGCACTTCTGGGAGTAGTCTTGGGAAAATGAATTTTTCTATGTCATGGAGTGTCCAAATGAAATTCTTGATGAGTCAAATGATAACTCGACATACACATATTTCCCATGAGGTATCAAGAGCTTAATTAGGAGTAGGATAATTCCCTCAAATCACTCTCCAAACGTTTCGCTACGATTTTGCTGTGAGCACGCTGCACTTTTCCAATTTTAAGTGACAAACTTAACACTTAGCTTATGAACAAATGGGAAACTATTTTTTAAAAATGGAGGAATTTGTTCTTCCTACCATACCAAAGAAGAAAAACCTCTCTCTGTTTTCAAAAAATCCTAATGGTTAGAAAGATATCGCTCCACCTTTCATCCCTATTTTCACAGAAATTTGGCAATTTTTGGCACAGTCACCCCGCCAAAAAGGTAGTGTGGGCCATGTTGCGCTGTTTGGGGAGAGATCCAAATTGAAAAAAATCTACATGGTTGGATATATTTTTACCCCTACATAAAATTTGGACACCTAGCAACCCAATTCATCAACTTTTATAGGGTGAAAATGCCCAAAACCCACCTAAAAAACACCTTTCGACCCTGTTTCTAGAGGCCATGCTATGTTTTTTTACCAGTATTGGGAGAATTAATTCTTGAGGGGATATACTAGGTATTTTTCAGTTCTTGAGGACTCCATTATGTAGAATACATAAAGAGCTTCCAAATTATCTATCATGAGCTCAATTTGGAGTTCAAGAAGGCCTCCAAAACTGGCTTGCAAGTTCGCACTGCACTTTTTGCAACCCACACTGCGCTTTTCACAGAATTCTCTGCGCTTTTTCTAAGAGGCTGATTTCTTTAGTAGTTTGACCTAGTCTGACTCTTCCACTTATGTAAATGATGTAATTGAGTAATCCTAGTGTAAATATGATGTAATAGTGGGTGATTAGTCTTTGTAAGTGGTTTTGATGTAAATTTGTCCTCATTTATGAGAGTGGTTGGAGTGAAAGTTAATTAAAGAAGTTGTTTTTAACTTCCCTAGACAATATGATTTGGTTAAAACACCTCATGGAGTAGTTCCTAGAGTCATGGATTCGACCCTTGAGAGTGGGGGGATGTTGTTTTGGTCTTTATGTATCATTTTCTTAGTCATAGAATGGGTTGGACTTGAGAAGAGAGAACTATTGTAGCTTGTACTTGGACATTTTCTAGAAATCAAAGGATACAGTTTATAGCTATTATCTAGGAATGCATGTGCAGTAAGTTTGTGGTGTTTTTTTCATATGTTATCATTTTATATGAAAGATATTAATGTTTTCCTTTCATTCATCAACTCTTCAATAGTTTTCCTTATAGTTTATAAACATAATTATTTACATAAAGCTCTGCTTTTATGGAAAATTATTATATGTTACTTTCACTCTTGCTTAATGAATTCATGTTTCATGGTATTAAGACCTTTATGCTTCTTCTAAACACCATACTACACCAAAAAATATTAAGATCCATCACAAAAGTATTGCTACCTTGCTAATTTATATGTTTGTTGTTGTAACCCTTTGATCCTGTTGACCTAGCTATCTAGTTTTTCTCCCTTATCCAACAAAAAAACCCTAAAATGTTAAGAACTACCTGAGCCTAGCATATCTAGCCTAAAAATCCTTTATATCCCAGTCATGTTTTGGCTGTAATTTCATAGAGAGATCCCTCTGTGGTTACCTCCATTGATTCCACTTAGTCTAGGACACTGTGGATGATGATGTTTTTGCCCAAAATTTAGCTTGGAATACGTGTCGCATGACCTTCATCTTATTATTTTTCCTTTATTAACTTTATTTACATTAATTTTTGACCGGGGTTTTTATAGAAACCACCCCCTTGGGGGAACACCGTCCTCGGTGTTCAGTGATACCTACAACCAACAAAGCTTACTGAAACAAAAAAAACATACTACCCATGGAGATTTATGACTTAGCTCAATGCAGTATTTACAATGACCAACCTGTTGAGAAGAACACGAACATGACAAGCATAAAAACATGACAACTATAATTACATGACACCCATACCATGTATTGGAGCTTTATAATACAAATCATAGTGCTATTTACATCCATATACATATGTACATGTCCCAAAAAATGACAACAAAACATATTCCAAAAAGATTTGCTCAACCAGCGAATAGAGAAGGATACATAGCCCACATCTGATCAACCATCTTCCATGTAGCTTCATCTATCCCAAAGTGCTTCCACTTCACTTGAACTTGCTCGATTGCTCAGTTCCGACGCATGAGCATATTTTTTTGCAAAATACACTAAGGTTCCAGTTGGAAATCACCTTCTAAATCCAATTGCAATACAAACTAGTTAATCACATGATCAACATATTTAACATACTTTAAGTAATGAAACATGGAAAACATCATGGAATTTCATTATAGGAGGCAGTGTAAGTTGATAGTCTACTGACCCAATCCTTTCAAGAATCTTGAATGGTCTAGAACATGAAGGTTCCAACTTGAAAAATGATTCAATCCTCAAGGCGCTCTTCTTGGGATTGATGCGCAAGTGAACCTTTGCCCAAACCTAAAACTTCTTAGAAATATTGTTATGATCTGCATAACTTTTCTACCTGTCCTGTTCTGCCTTTAGATTCTTCTTGATTACCTACATTTCTTGTTTGATCTCTATCAACATATTTGTTCCAATAAACACCCTGTTCAATGGATCACTCCAACTAATGGGAGTATTACAACTCCAACCATACAGTGCCTCGAATGGACTCATCCTTAGTGACTCTTGTTAACCATTATTATAATAAAAATTCAACCAATGGAAGGTACTCCTATCATCTCCTTTGCTAATGCATCACATACGTCCTCAACATGTCCTCCAATATCCTGTTGACCCTATGTGTCTCTCCATTTGTCTGCAGAGATAAGATGTACTAAAGGGAAACATTGTCCCCAAACCTACAAACAACTCCTCCCAAAACTTGGAAGTGAACTTAGCATCCCTGTCTGACAAAATATTTTTTAGAACACCATGCAATCTCACTACATCTCTATTGAAGACATATGCTACATCATTAGCTCAATATATAGACTTTACTAGAATGAAGTGCGCTATCATTTTCAACTTGTCTACCACAACCATGATAGAATCATGATGTCTAGATTTCCTCGAAAATCTTGTAATGAAATCCATGGAAATTACCTCCCACTTCCACTCTAGAATTGAAATCGGTTGTTGTATTCGACATGGATGTTTGAATTCTACTTTCAACAGTTGATAGTACAATCATCTAGCCAAGAACATTGGCACGTCCTTCTTAAGATTCAGCCAATGATAGAAATGTTTCAGGGCTATCAATGTCTTTTGGGATCCTCGGTGATCCATGTGGATATTGGTGGCCACCTGCCAAGTCCACCTGGACCCCCACCATTGTCTTTCTCAGCATTTTCAGTTTCCTTAATTGTAGCGCAACTT
>APFE031379242.1:0-11858 GCA_000404065.3 Pinus taeda | reverse complement strand
GGAACTACAAAAAAGATTGTAGATATAAAGCTACTAAGAAAGGAAAGGGATATGATGATGCTCCTTCTACAGAGGAGAAAACCACCTCAGATGAAGGTGGGAATGTGTACTTGGATTCTTTTTCAAGTACACATGTATATCATGAGGCATGGTTGATTCATTCAGGTGCATCCTTTCACTTCACTCCCCATAGGGAGTGGGAGTGGTTCTATGAAAATGAGAAATATGATGGTGGTGATGTCTTCTTAGGGGATGACAGGAAGGCTAGAATCATCGGGCGCGGAAAATTCAAGTTGAAGTTGCAAGGTGGAAGGATTAGAAAACTTCTTGGTGCTCTGCATATTCTTGCATTGGCCATAAATCTTACTTCTGTAAGAAAGATGGATGATGCAGGTGTAAAAATAGTGTTCGAGAAATATTCCTACAAGATGGTTCAGGGAGAACTGGTATTGATTCAAGGAGTTTGGGTTGGAACTTTGTACAAGCTTCTAGGTAGCATTGTTATTGATGGGTGCAACAGTTTTGGGATTCATGAATGTGAAGCAGAAAACCTAGTGGTCTCTAGAGAAAATACCATGTTATGGCCTCAAATTCTTCGAAATATTGGAGAGAAGGGCCTTCAAATACTTCATTGTAATGGTATGGTAGAAGCTATGTCTAATTTTTATCTGGATTTTGATTTATGTGAACATTGTATTTATGGGAAGAAAAATTGGGTGATTTTCACCTCAGGTGCTAGGAGGGAAAAAGGGATATTATAGCTTGTGCACAGTGATGTGTTTTGACCTGTTTCAGTTCCATCACTGGGTAGTTCTATGTACTATGTCTCATTTATAGATGAATTTTCAAGGTATACATGGATATATTTCCTCGGGAACCAATTTGAAGTCTTTGATAAGTTTAAAGAATTTAAGGCTCTAGTGGAAAATCATACAAAGAAGAAGATCAAGGTGTTGAGGAAAAATAATGGTGGAGAGTTTTTCAAGAAGGAATTTGAAGCGTTTTGTAAGAATATTGGTATAGCACGATAGAATACTACTCCATACACACCTCATAAAAATGGAGTTGCAAAAAGAATGAATCGGATGTTGATGGAAAAGGCAAGAAGCATGCTCAGTGGTGTTTGTTTAGGACAAGAGTTATGCACAGAGGTAGTGGATACTGCATGTTACCTAGTTAACAGACCACCTTCATCAATGTTGGAGGATAAGACTCCATGTGAGGTATGGACTAGTAAGAAACCCTTTCTTTCACATCTGAGGGTCTTTGGCTGTGATGCATATGTACACATTCCAAACGAGCATATTTATTGGGTGTAAGGATGGTTTAAAAGGTTATAAGATATGGAATCCAGAAACAAGGAAGGTTGTGTACAACCGAGATGTGGTTTTTAAAGAGGTGAAAGATGTTATTAAACTTGAGAAGATAGAGTTTGATCTAAAGGAGGAAGAATCAAACTCTATAGTAGAACAAGAATCAAAAGAGGAAGAGCCACAAACTCTGGTTTTGAGAAGATCAGTTCAAGAAAGAATTTAGCCAAAAAGGTATTGTCCTTTTACTTTTTGTTCAAATTTTGTTCTATATATTATTGATGTGATCCCAGAACTGTTAGGGAGGAAGTGGATTTAGAGGATGGAAAACTATGGAAAGAGGCCATGGTTGATGAAATGACATCTTGGGACAAAAGTGAGGCTTGGGATCTGGTGGATTTGTCAGCTGGAAGGAAACTCATTGGAAACAAATGGGTGTTGAAGAAGAAGATGAATGCAAAAGGTGAAGTGGAGAAATACAAAGCTCGGTTGGTAGCAAAAGGTTATTCTCAGGTGTCAAGAATTGATTTTGGTGATATTTTTTCTCTTGTTGCCAAGTTAGCTTCTATTAGATTACTTTTTTCTGTTGTTGATGCTTTTGATTTTGAGGTAGAACATATGGATGTTAAGACAACATTTATTCATAGGGATATGGAAGAACAGATATGCATGAATCAGCCTTAGGCTTTAAGCTGAAGGGTAAGAAAAAACTGGTATGTACATTAAAAAAGTCTTTGTATGGGTTAAGATAGTCACCAAGGATGTGGTATCAGAGATTTGATACATATTTAAGAGGACTTTACTTCACAAGAAGTAAAGAATATCATTTTGTGTATTTTAAATTAATTGGTGACCATGTTATTTATTTGTTCTTGTATGTGGATGATATGTTGCTAATTGGAAATAACAAAGAAATTATCTAGGATTTGAACACCCATTGTCCTCCAAATTTGATATGAAGGATCTTGGTGCTGCAAACTATATTTTGGGCATGGAAATTAAATGATATTGGGCAAAGAGGAAGCTTTGGTTAAACTAGAGGAAGTATGTCGAGACAATATTGCAGAGGATTAATATGTAGAATAGTAAACTGATGAAGGTTCCTATTCCTATAGGTGTAAAGTTATATGTTGAATATTGTCCTAAGACACAAGAAGATGAAGAGGACATGTCCCATGTTCCATATTTGGGTGCAGTTGGCAGCCTGATGTATGCAATGGTATGTACCAGACCAGACATTATACATGCAAAGGGAGTATTGAGCAAGATTATGCCGAAACTAGGAAAGGAGCATTGGATAGCAGTAAAGTGGATTTTTAAGTATTTTGATGGCACTAGTGATTATGGTTTGTGCTACCAAGTTAGACCAGGATTGGACAAAGTTTTTGACACTCATGGCTTTGCTGATGAAAACTAGGTTGGAGATTTGGATCAAAAAAGTTCTACAAGTGGGTAAGCCTTTAACCTATTTGGAGGAGCAGTCTATTAGATGAGTAAGAGACAGTCTGTAGTGGCACTTTTAACTATAGAGGTAGAATACATGGAATCCACTCATGCAAGAAAGGAAGTAGTTTGGCTATAGAGATTGTGTTCAAGCATTGGGTTGGTACATTGAGCTATATGGATAGACTGTGATAGCCAAAGTGCAATTTTCTTAGCAAAGAACCCTGCTTATCATTCAAAGAAAAATGACATCGATATTCAATATCACTTTGTGAGGGATATGGTTGAAGACAAAAAGGTGTTTATGTTAAAGGTGGACGCTTTGAAGAATGTTGCAGATGCATTGACGAAGTTTGTGAGCACTGAGAATTTTTCTTGGTGTAGAGAAATAATGGGAATTATAGGGTTGGACCAATGACTAAGCTCTCATGTGACCCCCTCTGTGGAAAGAAAAAAACAAGTGGGATAATGATGGGTGTGTGTAATATTCATTTGATTACTAGCTCCAAGTGATGTATGTTGTGCAAGGCACATTGGGGGGGTCATAGGGGGGTGGTAGCCCCCCTTGGAGGAGGGTTTGAAGGGGGGTGGTAGACCCCCTGCACGGGGTCCAGGGCAGCATCCCATGATTTTTTATTTTTTTTATGCAAAACCAAGGATAGGGGGTGAACCCAAAGATGGTGGGTGGACCTACCCATGGTTTTGTGCATGGGTTTTGCACATGGTTTTGAGCATGATAGTTTTTTCCCTATGGTATTTTGTAGATCCAATCAAGGCAAACTACGGTTATGTTCTTTTTTAGGGTTAGTGGATTGGGGTTTATGAATTGATATGAAAAATCAATCTTGTAGTCCCAGTTTTAGGATGTAGGGGAAACCTTTGTGTATATTTATTTTATGTTCTCACCATTGTATATTTTTTTGTTTTAAGAATTTGTTTGTAGGTAATTTCTATACAGGGTTAAAACCTACAGTTATGAATTAGAAAAAAAATCAAAAACATGTATCCCATTCCCAATTTCAATAAGTTATAGGATAAGTTGCATGGGGAAGTATACTTCTCAAAGATTTACCTTTGATCAGGATATCACCAAATCAAGGCCAGGTCGTAGGATGTTCACAAAAATATCTTTAGGTGTCATTATGGGCACTATGAGTTCTTGGTCATGCCATTTTGGTTTACCAATGCATGTTCCACATTCCAGTCCTACATGAACCACATCTTCAACAAGCATCTATGAAATTTTTTGTTGGTGTTCTTTAATGATCTCCTTATATACAATAGGAGATGGGAGGATCACTTGAGGCATTTAGATGAGATATTGGGTATTATGTGGGAGTATTAATTGTATTTTAAGGCATCAAAATGTTAATTTAGTCTAATAGAGATTCTAATTTTATGCCAAGTGATTAATGCATAAGGGGTGTAGGTACATCAAGAGAAGATCCATACCATATTCGATTGACCACTTCCTAGGACCCTTACAGAGTTGCAAGGATTCTTTGGATTATGTAGGTATTATAGGTACTTTGTTAAGGTTTTGTGTAGTTTTTTGCACCCATAATAGATATTACCAAGAAAGGTGCATTTATATGGATAAAGGAAGCTCAACAAACATTCAACAAGCTCAAGGAGGTTATGAGCACTTGTTAAGTATTAGCACTTCCTGATTTTAATTAGCCCTTTGTGTTTTAGTGTGATGCTTTGTAAGAGGGTGTAGTAGATTCCTTGATTTAGAATAGACATCAAATAGTGTTTGAGAGGAAAAATATTGGGGAACGAGAGAGGATCTACTCCATATAAGACAACAATATGCTTTCCATTATACATAATTTGGTAAAGTTCAGACAATATTTGGTTAGTGGTAGATTTTTGGTTAGGAATGACCATAATAGTTTGTGGTATTTCCTTGAACACATGACTCGAATGAGAGGCAACGAAAATAGGTGAGCAAGATACAAGTTTATGATTCTGGAATTAAATATATGAAGAGAAAGAAAAAGATTTTTTTTGATTCCCTTTACAGGAAATAGACAACATGTTCCCTTATGGATATTTCAGTTTATTTGAAATCACACCCATTGATGGAATATTCCAAGAATAAGCTTGCTTGTTAGTTGATGGACAGTGAAATTTAGGATGGCAGGTACAAAGTGGTGGATGAAATTATCTTCTACAAAGGTAGAATATACTTAGTCCTTGAGTCTGAACTTAAGGAGAAGATTATGAGGGCTACTCATGATACACCTTTTGAAGGACACCCTGGATACTTCAAAACTTATACGAGAGTTAGAGAGAGGTTCTCATGGAAGGGCCTCAAGGACGATTTTTTGTGACATGTGAGGAAGTGTATGACCTTTCAGCAGAATAATTCAAAGCATACTCATCCCATAGTTTTATTGAAGCCTTTTTCAATTCCAGAATAGAAGTGGGAAAGTGTGTTGATGGATTCCATCACATGTCTATCAACGGTGCAAGAACGAGATTACATTAATGTAGTTGTTGATCAATTGACCAAATTCATGTATTTATTCATGATTTCTTTAGAGCATAAGGTAGCACAGGTGGAAAAGTTGATTTCTAGGGAGGTGTTTATGCTCCATGGGTTTCTTAAACTCCTTCATTTCTAGATTTGGTGTTTAGGGAGTAGGGCTCCTGAAGCGAAAGATTGGACACAAGAAATCCAAGGCATCATTAAGATCCTTAAGGAAAAATTGCAAGCCTCCTAGAACCGACAAAATATGTATGTAGATAGGCACAGGTTGAGCACAATTTTGAGTTAGGAAAATTTGTTTCCATGACGTCACATCCATATAGATAGTCTTCTTAGAAGAAAGTTGGTATAGGAAAGTGTAAACCATGCTCTTATGGTTCACTCTTATGGTCCCTACAGAGTAATTAAGAGAGTTGGGGAGGTAGCTTACGATCTTGAGCTACTAGAGGGGAGCAAGATTCATAATGTTTTGTATGTAGCATGCCTCAAGAAGGAATTTGGACAACAAGTTATTACTTCAACGTAGTTACCCCATTGGTGAAGGACGGGAAGCTTATATTTATCATAAAGAATATTTTGGAAGTCAAGGAAAGGAAATTGAGGAGCAGAGAGATTAGAGAGTATTTTATCAGGTGCAAAGACTTGGATATTTAATTTAAGGGTGAAACCCTTGATCAATTTTTTTTGGTGGTGAAACCAATCCACCCTATTTGATTATAAGGAAATATCACTCGGATCTTTCACAAGTATTTATTGTTGAAGATTCATATCAGTACCAAGTCATTAGTATAGCCAAAGATTATGGGATTTTTGGAGGTCATATTCTTTCATATACAGTTCGTGTGAGGAAAAGGGGGTCGATTACCTCAATTTCAAAATATGGGATCACTTGAGGAGGTCGTACCATTTATTATCAACAAGTTGATGGTATTTTTTTGAGGGTAGGTTCAGCCCATAATTTTGTTGCCCTATCTAACACGCCTTTTTTCAACAATTCAAGCCATCATTTGTTGGGTTGTGGCATGAAAAGGGAGGGTTGAAATAGCCATCAAATCTGCTCCAATATAACAATTTACAATAGTGTAAGGGGACATTTCAACATTTTCATCATCTCCTATTTTCCTAGAAAATCATGCCATTATCTATTGCTATTTATGGACTTCCAAAAATATATTTTTGTAACTCAAAAGACTACTCCAACATTTAATTCTAGGTCAAATTAATAAAATAGATCAGAATATATTGGTTGAGTTTGTTTTCTATGGTATTTTTTGTTGTGGTGTGATGGTTGAGTTATTTTCTTAGAAATAATGCATTCTATAGTACAATATCAATAAACGTATATGTTATATTGGTTGAACTTATTTGTCTTGATCTTCTATTTTAGGTCTATTGGTTGATTTCTTGTCTAGAAACAATGGATTTTACAACATATTTTTGGCCCTTTACCATATGATTAGGATAATATGATATATATGTACAATTACATTACAAAATAAGGGTGTTAAATTTTACTTTCCTCATTATGACAAGGCTTACATCACATGACAATGCCAAATGAGGAATAAAGCTACGAAAGTGCTCATGTTAAGACTCAAAACAATTGAGAAAAATTAGGATGATAATAGTTGGTCCTCCATGTAAGAGGTCATGAGAAAATCATATGGTTGAGATACATCGCACGTTTCTTTCTACAAAACCATGAAAAATGAATCAAACAAAAAGTGGTGAAGTCGAAGAGAGAGGACTACCCACGAAAGGGCCTTGGAGACCTACGTGTGAATAACCAAAATTGTGGTAATGTGTGCACATAATCTCAATATCAACAAGGTATGCCTACCCATGCTCATGAAACTATCTCAATGCAATATGGGATCTTGGAATTAGGGGGCTAAATCAAAGTACACTTGAGAGTAAACTATGTAATGCATCATAAAACTTGGGTCAAGGAGAACACAATTTGTTTTGAATACATAAATGTCAATGATATCAAATTTGGTTAAATACATTTGAAGGAATAATATCACTTAGAGGGGTGTCAGATAATAATAATTGAATCCTTGTTGAGCAAGAGAGGTGTTAATATCTTAAATGAGCTAGTAGGAAGGAAGCTCATCACAAGTGGCTCAATATATCTATGAAATAGAGAGAAAAATATCTATGGAACTACAACTAAAGCTAGTTCACAATCAACAATAATAACTAGAGCATATAAAAAACTATCTAAAGGGTGGCTTCCTTTTGGGACTTCAAAACTACTACAAAGAGTTGCACATGGTCCAAGTCTTCAAATAGAATTGTAATACTAGAATGAATACTTTGTTGTTATGATTCTTATTATATTGTTTAAATATATTGGGATTCTTTGTTACACTTCATTACATGTCATTGGCCCTCCACTTCATCCATACTATGAAGATCACTCATATTTTTTTCCACAACTCATCTACTCTCAAGTAGATTACCATCAGTGCCTACCCCCTAGTTGTTTGCATATTCAATCATTTTCTTGCATTAATTCATTTGGTCATTTATGTGGCACAATATCCTTTCTTATATCATTATTCCCATTCATTATTTCTGGAAACCATAAAAATTCATATTTGTGTCCTTGAATGTCTATGATTTCTTTTAGCAACATCAATATTCACCTGTGTTCAGATCTTCTTGTGATGAGTTACCTAGGGAATATTCCCATTTCAATTGCAATATATATTGATTCTAATTATAAACCTACTCAATCTCAATCATTTTAGTCATTATCATTCTTGGTCCTTAGTTATCTCCTACTTCCAAGTTATTATTATAAGCCCTTTTCCAATTGATGACTAGTATCCTTAGAGTTATATGTTTATTTCCATGTTATCCTTAACACTATGTTGTAAACAAGAAAAGTCATAATTGTATTTCTCTTTGACCTACTCATCCACAATAGTCTCAGTCACAATCAATCTCATTTACTATCCTTTATTATCATACCTAGTTTTAATTTGTGACAATTCCCCTACATTTGCTTCTAGCAAACCTCCCCTTATTGATATCAACACATTTATTGTAGGGGCTTGGTCTAGAGGCATCGTGTACCTTGACCACATTTTTTTCCATTGATGGGATACCTTGAACTAGGAAAGGAGATCCCTTATTGCTTCTTAACTTAGTGGTTTCTCCTTTTATCGACTTTGTTGTTGCATTATTGGGAATCATATATCATATTAGTTTGAGGGCTCCAAAATCTATGTATGAGATCATAATTCATAAATATAAAACCCCTAATGAATTAATATTTTTCGTACAAGAGAATTATGAACTTGATTTGAATGATTAAATGTAATTGAAATAGTTCTTTAATTAGTCACGGTCAAGATTTGGTGTCAAAACAAGGGATTAAGTCTCTGATTGCGTCATTTAAGACTGAAGGCCACATATAAGGAAAAAAAATAAAGTACATCTTAGGGCACAATTGAGATCATTACCATATAGGAGGAATATGAAACTAATTTTAGGAGTTGGATGTAAAAGGGATTCCTATTGTGATGCACATACAGTTTGAGATTAAAAACAATCCTTGATTTCGGTGTTTAGAAGCTATCTTTGAGGCCTTGAACCTTGATCCAAAACCTCCATGTAAACTATATTCCGTGTTGAATGAAATGGGCTCAATTTCAACAATTAAATGCAACAAGGAAACTTCTTATGGACTAATCCAAGGTTTTGGACCAAAACAACTCACTGTTTATCTCTTAATCCATTGTTTTGAGTTTATTGGCATGCATAGGACCGTAAACCATGGCTCACACATTGTAAAAAGAATCATTTCAATTGATATTTCGGTTTGAATACAACACAAATGGTCCTACTTTCTAAGGCCATGATCTTGAGCTAAAATTTAAGGATTCATTCTTAATTTATGTTTTTAAGGGTTAAAAGCCATGTATTAGGTTATAAAAGTTGCATACACTATGTTATATATTTTTTTACTTGAAAGTACGGACATAACCTACTTAAAAGTTGTGTTTTCTAAGCAACAAATTAAAAAAAATAAAAAAATGACCACACTTAAACAAGTTATTCCATAATTTACCATTTACAAGAAAAAGACATCTACCTAATATCCAAAATATAAGATAAAGTAAAAAAACAATATATCTTATTACACAAATAGAAATAAAGACTATAAAAACACCATATTAATAATATCCTATAATAACAAAATGAGCTCCAAAGCTACATTAAACGAAAGGTCATTTTCCTCCATGTGTGCTCGAACTCTAAACATGGTATTAGAAATAAAATCCCAAATAATTAAGAAAAAATAATTAGAATTCAAATGATGAAAACTTACTTAACTTCAGTTTTAAGTTTTATGACTTAAAGTTATGTGAACAATTTTATATACACATTTTTTTTTCCAAATTATACCATGGATAAAGTGAAAAGATCCATATCATATAACATTCAAATTTTAAGAAATTGAAAAAACAAAAAGTCAATTATGAACTTACAATATCCTAAAAAAACATCCATAGATAGGAAACACTTACACAATCATTATGAAAACATCGCATTACTAAAGAGATTATCCTTCCAAGGACTGGCTTTGGCCTTGGCCAAGCCAAGTATAAGGGGAAAAAGTCCATATATACTTCTATGAAATCTTTAGAAAAGTTTAAGAACATTAATAGTTGCCCTCTCAAAATGTAAAATTTGCACATCACCTTCTTAAATTTGCCATCACATTATGAAGGATCTGCGTTGTGAGACCAATACATCACCTTCCATGTGAGTGACCCTATTAGACCCATATGAATCCGGATATTTGGGAGCCTCTAATTCCAAAACCAGGACCGCCACATTACTTTTCAGATTGAAGACATGATTCTACTTCTACTTCTCTAATATGGGGGGCAAGAGTTTAGGGATTGAAATACTTGAGAAGTATGTCCTCCTTGAAGCTGCTGTTACGACTGTGGCCAGTAGAAGAAGAGATCATCATATTTTTATGGCCCAAAGGCAGCTGTAACTTCTTCTCGTCCACGGCTTTTATATTGTCGAAAGAGACTCCGTCATCTCGTTTCTGCGTCGACATATTTGGCTGGTAGCGCCTTCTGACATAATCTTCTGGAATATAAACATCCATCGCGAGATCCATGGAAAACCTCTAGTCTGCTGCTGGAGCTTATACCTAAGATAGAAAAGGATCAAGCTGTGATAAAGAGCTTCAATGATTAAGAACGCCAGATATTCGGGAACGCGTGAGCAATTTGAGAAGGGTTACCACAAGTTTCTGATGCCTATAGAAAAAAGCATGATATATTCAAAGTTTGTGATGCCTCTCATATAAAGTATGATATTATTCCAAGTTTGCGATACCAATAAAATAAAGTATAATATTATTCCAAGTTGCTTTAGATTTTATTAAGTTAAATAAAGTTTGTCCTTTGATTGTGATAGGAAATTTATAAATACTATTTATAAAGGATTTGTTTTATTTTATAATTAGGAAATTTGGTATATTAGTATGGTGTTTAAATTAAATGATAATTATTATAGATAAATTATTATTATTATTATGTGAATATATTGGTTTATTTTAGAATACGGTTTTTAAAATTTTGATTTAAATGTTAATAATTATTAAGTGGATGATAGGGATTTAATTTTTATGAGATATTTATGATAAAAGGTTAAGATTTATCTTAAGTGTTAGGTTTTTTTTTCTTTTTAATTTATTTTTAAAAAAGATTGTCATATTCTATATATGTTATTGGAACTCATATTACTTTATTACTTGACTAAGTTATTACTGCTAACATGTTTATAGTATTATATATAATATATATATATTACTATATATATATATATATATTATTATAATATATTATATATATATATATTATATATATAAATTATATAAAATAATAATAATAATAATTTCATATATAAAATAATTTATTAATTTAATTATTTTTTTATGGCCCTTTTAATCTTTTTAATTTAAGATATATAATGTGGTAAGTGTCTTGATATCTATTAGAGGTTGATGCATGCCAGTGTTTAAGAGGTTTCTCTTGTAATTATTGCATTGAGATTCATTTTATACTCTAGTATGAGTAGATGTGTTAAATTAATGAGGCATTAGATTTAAATTTAAATTTAAAAAGTGAATACATAAATAATGTCTACTCCATTAGCATTAACTATGTTATGATTCATGAAAATAAATCAATGTCACATAATTTTAATTTATTTATCAGCGATTATTAGATGGATGATAGGGATTTAACATCCATGGAATATTTTAAAAAGGAATAAGGTTCCAAGAATAGTAGGGACTTAACTTCCATGGAATATTTTAAATATTCTTAGGAGTAGTCACATATTAAAGGTTGAGATTTATCTCAAAAGTAGTTATGTCATTTCCATTATTTTAATTAAGTTGGTTAATTTTAAAAAAATGTCATATGAACATGACTTATATCTTTTGGGCATGTGGTATTCGTAAACCATGGCATTAACCCATCATGTTGTAAGAAAGTATATAAATATCTCCATGATAAAGTGAGAATGAATCACCAAATTTTAACCTTATAAATATATACTCTAATAAACTT
>APFE031379239.1:44544-93678 GCA_000404065.3 Pinus taeda | reverse complement strand
AGAAGCAGGTGTACAAACAAGAAGAACAGTTGTAGAAGCCTCAAGCTATTTGGCATTACTCTCCTCTACTGAACCACAAAATGTTAAAGAGGCATGCGAAGATGAATGTTGGATAAAAGCAATGGATGAAGAACTTGAGCAAATCGAAAGGAACAACACTTGGGAACTGGTTCCTAGACCAAAGGATAAGAATGTTATCGGAACAAAATGGGTCTTCAAAAATAAATTGAATGAAAATGGAGAAATAATTAGAAACAAGGCCAGACTTGTTTGTAAAGGGTATGCGCAGCAAGAAGGAATAGACTTTGAAGAAACCTTTGCTCCTGTTGCAAGACTTGAGGCCATTCGAATGTTCCTTGCTCCCTCAAGTTTTCAAAACTTCAAAGTATTTCCAAATGGATGTGAAATCAGCCTTTCTGAATGGAGACTTGGAAGAAGAAGTATACATTGAATAGCCAGATGGGTTCATTCTTGGAAATGATCCAACTCTTGTATGCAGATTGAAAAAGGCTCTCTATGGGCTCAAACAAGCTCCAAGGGCTTGGTACTATCGTTTGGATAAATATCTTCATCAACAAGGTTTTTCAAAAGGATCAGCAGATAGCAATCTTTATATAAAAGTTGAAAATGACAAATTGCTAATACTTGTTGTGTATGTAGATGACATTATTTTTTGCAGCAATGAAGAAGAGATGATTCAAAGCTTTGCCTTGGTCATGCAGAAAGAATTTTAAATGTCCTTGCTGGGAGAACTGACATATTTCCTTGGTTTGCAAATCCAACAAAATGAAGAAGGAATCTTTTTATCTCAAACCAAGTATCTCAAACAGATCTTGAAGAAATATGGCATGGAAGATGCAAAACCATTATGTACACCCATGGTCACAGGATGTATCCTCAATGCAAATGATGAATTTGTAGCAGTACATCAACCAACCTACAGATCTATGATTGGAAGTCTACTTTATTTGACAGGTACCCGATCGGACATCATGCATGCAGTAGGAATAGTTGGTAGATTTCAGGCAAATCCAAAGGAGACTCATCTTCAGGAAGTAAAGAGAATTTTCAAGTATCTTCAAGGAACTCAAAACTATGGCTTATGGTATCCTAGAGATACAGATCTCACACTTCATGCTTATACAGATGCAGATTGGGCCGGAAGCGTGGATGACAGGAAGAGCACAAGTGGTGGCGCATTCTTTACGGGTTTCAGATTAGTATCTTGGTTGAGCAAGAAACAGAGTTCGATTGCCTTGTCTACAGCTGAAGCAGAATATGTTGCTGCTGCATCTTGCTGCACTCAACTCCTTTGGATGATGCAGACCTTGCAGGATTTTCAAATGACTTGTACGCCACCTATCTCTATCTTATGCGATAACACAAGTGCAATCAGCATCTCAAAGAATCCTGTCATGCATTCAAAAACCAAGCACATACCAATCAAGTATCATTTTCTTTGGGAACAAGTGCTTGAACAAAAGGTCAAGTTGGAGTATGTTCCTTCTAAGGAACAAGTTGCTGATATTCTCACCAAACCATTGCCCAGGGAGACTTTTGAATACCTCAGGCAAAAGCTGCGGGTTGTTGATGCATCATCTTATTGTTGAGACTCTTCTGATTGTTGGTTGTACGCATGATTCATCTGGGGTATATGCATACATGTGCTGGGTTGCGGCACAAGTTCAAGGGGAGAATATAATGCATTGTTGGCATTATGGAGGATGTACAAAAGGAGATCATGGGAGTTGGTCTGAATATAGCTGCAATATGTCTCTATCTCTTTCTTGGTCATTCATGGTGTCTCGTGGATTATGGTTCTTCTCAGATCTGGTTCATATTCAGGGGGAGCATGTTCTTAGGGGGAGCATAACCCTTTGCCGTTGATGTCAAGGGGGGAGAATGTCGCTGAAGTTTTTGAGGTTGCCATCAAGTCCAAAGGGGGAGATTGTTGGCATTATGTTTCTGGTATGGTTATATGTTACAGATGTTGTACTTGATGGCAACACCCATGGCATGGCTCTCAATATGGTGAGAATTAAGAAGTACGCAGGAGAAAAGTTCACGGAATTTTATGCAGAGAAAAGTTTATAAAAGTTTATTTCATGTGGAGAAAAGTTCACGGAATTTTATGCAGAGAAAAGTTTATTTCATGTGGGAAAAACTTACCTTTGGTCCATGGTAGTTAGTCCTTGGAATTTGAACCTATGGTTTTTGGACCATGGCATCTCGACAGACGTGTTGATCCCTAGTATTGAGTTGATGGTATTGGTTTGTTATGGTTTTGGGCCGTGGTATTGGTCCATGATTTGAGGAAGAGCTTGCCTATATAAAGCAAAGGAGATCATTTGACTTGTGTATGCTTTTGGGTTGAATATCTTAAGATCTGAAATATTGGGTTATTGTTTCAAAAGCTCGATCTATATGAAAGTGAAGTGAAAAGCGAATCTGTGAAGGGTGATCTCTCGAGTGCTGCAGCTGCGGAAGTGCGGAGGTGCCGCAGGAGACGCCACAGGAGGCGCCGCAGGAGACGCCGCAGGAGGCACCGCAGGAGACGCCGCAGGAGGCACCGCAGGAGATGCCGCAGGAGGTGCTGCAGGAGACGCCACAGGAGGCGCCGCAGGAGACGCCGCAGGAGACGCCGCAGGAGGTGCCATAGGAGACGCCGCAGGAGGTGCCATAGGAGACGCCGCAGGAGGCGCTGCAAGAGATGCCGCAGGAGGCACTGCAGGACACGCCACAGGAGGTGCCGCAGGAGACGCCACAGGAGGTGCCACAAGAGATGCCACAGAAGGTGTTCTGGGTTTAGTTTTCTATTATTATGGATCTGGTTATCTGGGTGACTTACTGGTACTTGATGATCATTTGATAATCCAGTTTGAAAATTTATGAAAAGTGGTCCTTGAAAGAAAAGAAATAGGGGGTTGTAGCTCCCTTCCAGGAGAGACTGGAAAACGAGAGAGAGTTGTAGCTCTCTGCAGGTTGCAGCTTGCGTACTAGTAAAGGACTGCACCAGTACAAGACCATTGTAAAAGGAGTTTCTAATTTGAAAGAAGATAGAGACATATTGCAGCAGGTGGTTTTCACCCACATTGGGTTTCCACCTTATATCTGGTGTTCTTTGATGTGACTGTCTGTTTTTCTTGTTCATGCTCATTGTTTTATGGTACTGATATGCAAAAATAATTCAAAGTATAAATAAGGAAGAATTGTTAAAAAGACTAGATAATACTGATTCACCCCCCCTCTCAGTATTATTTTCAACATCCTTTTGAAGCTGAGCAGACAAAGAGCAAGCGGTAAAACTCTATCAAGAAGGAGAGGAAATCGAGCGCAAGACTCAGGTTGGCCCTCTTGGTTCTCCTCTCATCTATTTTCATAAAAGGAATCAATAGTAGACTTTGATTGTTTGTTTCTAAGATATCCACCCATATTAGTGGGAATAGCAGCATCCGAATGGACACTATTCTTGTATAATAATAGGACTTCACCGTCTTTACGAGTCCGACTTTACCAACCAGCCGCCTCCGCCGACCTTAGTTTCCCAAAACCTTATTTTGTACAGTGGAACTTGTATACTAGGTAAGTAATATATATCCATATATATTCTGTAGGTTTTAACCCTATACATAATTACCTACAAAAGAATTCTTAAAACAGAGAAATATACAATGGTGAGAACATAAAGCAAATATACATAAACATTTTCCCCTCGATGCCAAAATTTAGAGTACGAGATTGATTTTTTGTTATATTCCTTTAAATGTTATAAAACATATATACATGTCGAAGCATTCATAAACCCAAATACACTAACCCTAGATTAGAAAATAACCATAGTTCCCTTGACTAAATCTACAAATACCATGGGAAAAAATCACCGTGCCCAAAAACAATGTGTAAAAACCATGTGCAAAACCATGGGTAGTCTCGCCTGCCATCTTTGGGTACTCCCCCCATCCTTGAGTTTGGCCAACTATTATTAGGTCCACATAAAATAAAATAAAATCTAGGGAACTATCGCAAACCCCATGATGCGTGGAAAGAATATCACACACAACCAACATTCTCCCACTTGTTGTTTTCTTTCCAAAATTGGGGTCAGAGGAGAGATTAGTCATTGGTCCAAGGATACAATGCCCATTTTTCCAATACACCAAGAAAAATTCTTAGTGCTCACAAACTTTTTCAATGCATCTACAACATCCTTCAGAGTGGCCACTTTTACCAACACCACATTTTTATCTACAATCATATCCCTCACAAAGTGATATTGAACATCAATGTGCTTTATCTTTAAATGATAAGCAGGGTTCTTTTCCGAAAAAATTATGCTTTGGTTTTCACAATCTATCCTTATAGGTTTTTGTACCAACCCCATACTTGAACACAATATTTGGAACCGAACTGCTTCCTTGCTTGCATGAGTGGTTACCATGTATTCAACCTCTGTAGTTGAAAGTGCCACGACAAACTGTCTCTTCCTTATCCAACTGACTGCTCCTCCAAATAGTTGTAGATCTTCTCCAATCCAAATCTATAGCCCAATATACATCAACAATGCCATGTATGTCAAGAACTCAATCCAATATTGGTCTTCCTTAGTAGTAGATACCATAATCACTAGTGCCACACAAATACATGAAATCTGACTTTACTGTTGTCCAATGATCCTTCCCTAGTTTTGACATAGACTTGCTCAATACTCCCATTAGATGTGCAATGTGTGGTATCGTACAGACCATTGCACCCATCAAGATGCCAATTGCACTAGCATATGGAACACAATACATGTCCTCTTCCTCTTCCTATGTCTTGAACATTGTTCAAGAGGTAAATTTAGACCTATAGGAATAGGAGCCTTCATAGGTTTTCTATCCCGGATATTAAACCTATGTAATATTATATAAACATACTTCCTAAGGTTTCACCAGAGATTCCTCTTTTCCCAATATTTTTTAATTGCCATGAATAAAAAATAGTTGGAAGTACCAATATTTTTCAAGTAGAATTTAGAGGATAATTGGGTCTTCAAATCCTAGATAATTTCTTTGTCATTTCCAATCAGCAACATATCATCCACGTACAAGAAAAAATAAATAAAATTGTCACCAATTAATTTAAAATAAACATAATGATCTACTTTTCTCCTTGTGAATCCAAGTCCCCATATATATATCACAAATTTTATACCACATCCTTGGTGACTACTTTAACCCATACAAATAATGTTTTTACCTACATACAAGCTTTTTCTTACCCTTCACTACAAATTCTTCTTGTTTCTTCATGTAGATCTCTTCCTTTAGATCCCTGCAAAGAAATTTTGTCTCTACATCCATCCATTCTACCCAAAAATGAAACGAAGAAGGAACAAATAAAAGTAATCTAATAGAAGCTAACTTGGGAATAAGGGAGAAAATGTCACCATAATCGATTCTCAACACCTGGTTAATAAGATTTTTCTACTGATCGAGATTTGTATTTCTCCACCTTCCCTTCTACATTCATCTTCTTCTTAAACACTGATTTCCTTCCAAAGGGTTTCCTTCCAGTTGACAACTCCACTAGATCGCAACCCTCATTTTTTTACAAAGATGTCATTTCATAAACCATGGACTCATTCCATAGTTTGTCATCATTTGAATCCACTAGCTCCATGAAAGTTATTGGATAATCATCAGTAATAAATAAATAAAATTTTTAATAGAAAGTAGATGGAATATACCTATGTGGTTGCCTTCTCTCTCAAGCTGATCTTCTCAAAACTGGATTTTATAGCTCTTCTTATTTTGATTCTTGTTTTTATGTAGAGTTTAATTCTTCCTCCTTTAGTTCAAACTCTATATTCTTGGGTTCTTTTGGTATGATATCATGTTTGATAACATATTTCACCTTCTAAACACCACATCTTGGTTGTACACAACCTTCCCTTTTCTGGGTTCCTTTTAAGCCATTCCTACACCGAATAAAGTCACAACTTTCAAATTTACTATCCAACTTGGTTTTTTTCTCCTTTAGAACATGTGCATATGCATCACAACCAAATACCTTAAGAGGTGAGAGAGAGGGTTTCATACCAGTCCATACCTCATGTTGAGCATTATCCTCCAACACTAATTAAGTTGATATGTTAAATAGGTAACATGTAGTATCCACTACCTCTGCACAAAATTATTGTCCTAACATGACACCACTAAGCATGTTTCTTCCCTTCTCCATCAAGGTCTTTTCATCCTTTGTACAACTCCATTTTTTTGAGGTATGTATGGATTATTCTTCTACTGTGCTATACCACACTTCTTACAGAATTGTTCAAATTACTTCTTGCAGAACTCTCCACCATTATTTGTTCTCAACACGTTAATATTCTCCTTTGTCTAATTTTCCATTCGTTATAACCCTATTTTCCACTCCATTATAGTGAGAGAAACCCAATATCAACTTACCTTAGTTGTTTGGATTAAATGCATCCAATTTCACCTTTTATTTTACTTAGGTGAGATTTATCCCATGATAATTAGGTGAAACTACATAATTAAGAAATTCCCATAATTATTTTGCAAAAATATTATAATGATGAGATAATATTTATTTCATAATTGAGATAATTGAGAAAAAGCTCATAATTGTGAAAAAGGTTTCTTGAGTTTTCCATTCTGAAGGAGATCAAATTGACACAGTTGTGTATGATTTGGCCAGGGGTTCATTATTGTAGAAGTTTCCTAAATTCTCAAGCTCATGGGTATCTATATAAATTCTCCTCAAGGATAGAATGAGCCTATATAATCTCACTAATAGGAAAGGAAAAAGGGGAGAGGATCCAAAATATATCACGAGATCTCTGCTATCTTGGGAGAGGAGACCATACTGCAAGGTGGAGGAGAGGATCTTAGTAGTTGAAGCTATACATTATATGTACATTCAGTGGCATGGTTAATAAAAATTTATGTTTCCTTCCTTACATGAATTTGTGTTCAATATGTCATATGATTGTATCTATTTCTTTTGATCTAACGATCTTCTGAGGAAGATCAACTATTGTCGTTGTTTAGTTGTGTTTGTATGCATGGACAAAGATCTAGTGTAGATGTGTTGGATCATACGAATGGAGTGTAAGATCTACATCGAACTCAAAACCCTTCCCCGACATGCGAGGATTTCAAGTGTGAATTCTTATCTTTATATCATAGATCTAACTTCTTGTTGCATGCATTACCATTTTGGATTGGGGGCTATTAACAGACTGTATTAGCCATTATATTTTGTTGTCTGGTAATCTCAATCAAGCATAAGATCACGGAGCAATATCTCCTTGCATAATTTAATGCAACATCAACATATCCTACAATTCTTTAAGCTTGGGAAAGACTTCAAATTTCTTTTTGAGGAAATATATCCACATATTCCTCAAGAAGTCATCTATAAATGATACATAGTACATATACATGCATAGTAATGGAAACAACATAGGTTAAAACATATCACTATGTATAGGCTCTAATATCCCTTTCTCCCTCTTAGCAGTAGAGGGGAAAGTCACTCGATTATGCTTTCCATATAGACAATATTCATAGAAATTAAAATCCAAAGATAATTTAGACATAAATTCTAGCATACCATTACCATGCAGTATTTGAAGGCCCTTCCCTCCAATGTGTCCCAGTCTTTTATTCCACAACATAGTATTTTCTCTGGAGACTAGAACATTTTCTGCTTCACCTTCATGAACCACAAAACTATTAAAATAATCAATAATAAAAATTTTCATCAAATTTTATAGATTTCTAATCTGAAATCCCCACATCAATACTAGTGCTCCCAGAACCATCTTGTATGTATCTTTTCAAACACTATTTTTACACCTGCATCATCCATCTTGTTTATGGAAATCAAATTTCTAGCTAATGCTGGAATATGCACAACATTAGGAGGTGTTCTAATCCTTTCACCTTGGAACTTCATCTTGAGTTTTCCACATCTTATGATTCCAGGATTCCTTTCATCCCCTAGGAAGAGATCACCACCATAATATTTATCGTACTCACAGAACGACTCCCTATGGGGAGTGAAGTGAAAGGATGCACTTGAGTTAATCAACCATGCCTCATCATCTACATGTGTAATTGAAGAAGAATCCAAGAACACATTCCCACTTTCATCTAAGGTGGTTTTCACCTCTATATAAGGACAATCATCATATGTCTTTCCCTTCTTAGGAATTTTAGATCTATAATAGATTTTTTAGTTCCCCTCCTTTCCACATTTCCAACATACCAATACAATTTTCCTAGATATTTAGATCACCAACTTGAGGACTGAATTTTTCTTCTATTCTGGGACCATCCTTTCATAGACAATCCATCTTCACTCTAGCTCTCCATATTTTTCCATCTCATCTTCCAAGACAAACATGATGAGACTATTTCATCAAAATTCAAGGTAGTTATATTACTACCTACTGCAACAACCAAAATATCCAAGGAGTCTGGTAGAGAACACAACATAGTGATGCATTTATTTTTGTCTAAAATTTTATATCAATAGATAAAGACTCACTTAACATGGTATTAACTACATTTCCATGCTCTGATAATGAGTATCCATCCTTATCCTCAGGCTATACAACATTTTCCACAGGAACAATTTATTCACTAGAGTTTTAGATTGATACAAAGTCCCTAAATTGTCCTAGAAATCCTTTACCATAGCTTCCCCTAATACATTCAACAATACTTAATTTGAGATACATAATCATATTTTGTTATTCACCTTCTGATCTAGCTTCACCCAATACTCTGTTGGAATTTCTGTTGGTGTCATACATGGATCTATGATGATCCACTAATCTTTATCCACCTACAAATCCTCCATCTTGAGCTTACATAGCTCAAAACTATTTTCATTGAATTTATCAATCTCTATCTTTCCATTATTCACGATCTACTTTCACAACAAGGATTGATCTCGCAGATATCCCATTGTAAAAAGGTCTAAAACAGGCCCCAACAAAACCCCTTAGCAAGAAAGGAATCCCCTTGAAACCAAAACAACTATGATAACAAATGTAGGTTTTAACACTATACAAAAATTACTTGCAGACGAATTCTTAAAATAGAAAAATATATAATGGCAAGAAAATAAAAAAAACATACACAAAGATATTCCCCTTGATTCCTTTCAATGTTACAATATATATATATACACACACACAAGTGGAAGCATTCATAAACCCCAATCCACTAACCCTAGATTAGAGCACAACCATAGTTCACTTGACCAGATCTATAAATATCATGGGATAAAGCCACTATGCCTAAAATCCATGCATTAAAACCATGAAAGAAGCCATGGGTATGTCCGCCCAACTATTATTGGGTCCTCATAATTTTTTTTTTTTTGGGGGGCACTACCCTAACCCCATGATGCATGGAAAGAATATAATACACACGCAAAATATTTCTCTACCAACCCTCCTTCATTGTATTACCAAGATTATATTTATATAAAATTAAATATTTTCATATGTTCATATAAATGAATCTAACCCCCCCACCAATTCCACTTTAGCTATTTGTTGACAGTGCTGGACCTACCAATATTCAAAGGATCTCTCTGATAATAACTCTCGAATAGACCTCAAACCATTTGGATTAGGAGTCCTAACAGTGGGTGGTAATGTAATGCCTTGACCATGGTAGTGTGCAGAGATACGTATGATAAATTTGTGTTGAAGAAAGTGTGTGATTGTTAAGCGAGTCAAGTGAGATGCATGGGGGTTTTAACACATGGAGGGGAAAAGGAAGTGTGACCATTAGAATCCTATAATAGTATGCACATTGGAAGGAACACATGAGAAGAATGATATCACAAGCTAAATAGTGGAATATTTCACATATTAAAGTGACAGGTAAATCAAACAACACACATTCAACAAGATCCATACAATTGCATACAAAGTAACTCATAAGAAAATGTATAAATTAAACAACATACATTGCTAAAGCAACCAGAATAGTCCAATTACAATAAAGACATATGCCTTAAAGCATTATGGCTCTTATGTTATTATTATAAGTGAAATTTCCATCCATACATACACCATTGACAACCACTAGCCCCAATAGTGGAACATTATAGTGAAGTACATTTGCTCCTCCAAAGAAGTATACTCGGTCTACACTGTGGATGAGATGAGGCTTGTCTCAATACTCCTAAGCCTCTTTTAAGCCTAATCCCAGCTGAGATATTGGCTCCCAAAAGCCTCTTTTATGAGTTATGAGATTCTATTTATAACAAAGGGTTGGGTGATCCTTGACATTCCCCTTTGTGACTCTTTGACTACCCTATCAACTCTTCGAATTCCTTGCAAATAACTCATTACAAAACATGGTGACATTTTACATTCCACTAATGATACTTGGAATTTCACTTACACCATATTTACAAATAATATTACATTTTCCACATGTACCCATGTGAGAAAAAATACACTAGAGACAGCTTAACAAGACAAAACACTATGACTCCAACATTTTGGGAAAGACCAATTCATAAACCTTCACTTGATTCTTCTCGGTCACGTACTCATGCCAAGCTTGGAACTCTTTGATGATGTCCCCAAACTCATTGAATGTGTCTTTCTTATAGTGGACTCTTGCCTCCATGGAATTTAGATATATGGTCTTGGAACATATATCCAACTCATCCTGAAGCATGTTCAACATTGTGTTGACCATGACAGGACCTCCAATGTACTTCTACATGTTATGTGTGCTAAGCTCTAATTCATGCCTGGTGGCCTCTTGCCTTAACTACTCCATGTACCTATCGATCTCTCACTAGACTTGGTTCTTATGTTTAGCCTCGGTGAAGGAACCGATTGGAGGGATACTGCACATTCTCACTATGACATCAAAATTCTTGTACAACGATGCATATGAGGCCAGTATGCTAGTGACGAATGGGGAAATATTCTCATAGTTTTGGCTCAACATCTAGATGTTTTACTTCTCTGAATTTGCCTAAGGCTTCATCATCTTTGGAAAGTGAAGCGAGGCCCCTTTGTACTGCATTGTCCACTCTTACACATGGGCATGGCAGCATGTATGTTCCAGAGTGTTTGAACAAACTCTCTTCTCCACTACTATAAGCCACACACATGGATAACTTCTTTATGCACAGTGATGAATCCATGATAGAGCTTTCAAATTGTAGTCTCAAGTGTTGATACTTCATCAAGTATTTATTTCATGATCTTCACCATTATGGAACCTATGCTTTTCTCTATGATTTGTTATGCCTCTTGCGTAGAATCCTACAAGTTCTTTGCAATTTTTTCATTCTTAGCCAGCAAGAACTTGACGTTTGAGCCTGTGGCTCCTGCATAGGCCAATGTGTCCTCTATAATGGTAGTTGGATGCCCTTTGATATCTGACAATATCACCCTTTCTTTCATGAATGCAAGTGAAGCATGACAATATGGAAAGTGATTCCTCCATGCCTATACAATCTTTTTATGGAACTCGTTAAATGAAAGATTGTATACAACCATAACTAGATCATCATCAAGAAGAACAACCTCTCATTTCTCACTTGACACTGGTTTTAACACTGGAGGTGGTGGAGACTAACAAGTGACCTCAGGTGCTCTCGATATAGGGTTTGTGTCTTCATTTTGTGGCTCCTCCCCCAACTCCATGACTGTCACTTCAATCAGTTGATCAATTTTCTTAGAAAGCTCCTAATCCTACATTTGTTCACCCTCTTCTTCAGTTGCTAGCTTATGTGACCCCACAACCTATATGGGCATTGTTTTCTCTATCACCGTGCCTTTCCTTCCTTCTTCCTCCTGTTTATTCTTCACTTCCATTTCTCTCCTTCTCATCTCTTGATCCTCCCACAAATTCTTCTTTGTTTATTTAAAATTTTGTTTCGCTTCCTCCCGCCTTTACTTATCTTTCTTCCTTCTCTCTACCCTCTTTATCTGCTACTCTCTTATTGCCTTCACTGCCAAATTTTCTTTCTCACTGATATGATTTGCTATCATCTTGTAGATCTTATCTACCTCTAGATTCTCAGCAATCTTCCTCTTTCCCTTGCATTGTGTTGGATTGCTACGGTTGATGTTGCTTCTTTCTATACTACTTATGGTAGAGCAACGTTCCAAGTTGAGGCTACACTGACCATATCATCTAGCTTGGAGTCATTATAATAGTACCTCAAAGGTTCGTCCTCGTGCCAGTGAAATGTACAATGGTTCCATGGATAGTACACCTTCGGACAATGGTTCCTGCAAATACTATTCCGATCATATGGATTAAAGTCTTTGGAGCTAAACTTGAACTTCAATATATCCTTAACTTTGACATGTTCATCTTTCATGTTCTTAATATCGTATACCCAATTCAAAAAGGAATATTGGACCATGGTGCCTTCTTCTTCCTGTGCATTCTTGCTCATAACCTTGTGGAAAAGTTATATGATACCTATTGCATGACTAACTTGTCCATGGCATACATTGGTAGAACATGCAGAGGCTTCTCTATACCAAACACTATTAAGAAGGTGCCACTGGGTGAGGCATACCAATATGCAATGTTAAGTATCACCTCCATCACTTCTTAGGATATGCAAGGTGGATCCTACTCAAATATCATCTTGTGAAATGGGATGATGAAATGGTCAGTTAGCATTGCCATTAATCCTCGGTAGCTACAATCGAAAAGTAACTTGCAATAAATGTTGATGGCATTCTCTTTGGGTGTCCATGTCTACCTTATGCTAGGAAACTATTGTTGGGCACATACTCCATCCAGTAAGTAGAATCTCACTTGCTCATCCTTGGGCAGATTCTGAGCATTAGTCACATAGTCTTTCAACTGAAAAGCCACCAGGTCTGACTAGTTGAATGGATTTCCACCACTCACCAACTGGTCCAATACAACTATCCAACCTTCAAGAAAGGTATTAGTGCTCTCTTGATCACATATTCAGCATGAAAATATAATAAAAACTAGTAGGCATTCCTAAGAGACTTTGTCTTGTAAACATGATTGAGTGTTTGTCTAAAATTTAAAGGCTCTTTCACCTAGTGCTTTAGTATATCTCTCATGTTCATTTGGCTATGTGTGGTATAGAAAAGTGTGTTTGTGTGACTCATTGATTGAGGTAATTGATACATCTGATCATAGTTCTTTGCCTTAAATGCGGGAAGATCTATCCCACTAGCACTACTGAGTGCAATAGTCTCTACATCTGTGTGTGATACAATCCAACTAATAATGTCAACACATGAGAAGGAGGGGTACCTTCATGAAACCTTATATAAGCCTAACAACTAGATACTGATATAAACCTATTGGTCCTGTAAGTCTTCCTAGAAGTCCTCTGTAAAGTATCCATAATTTGCCGCCAGGTCAACTTGGTGCCCTTCTCAATAAATAATTGGGTGTTTGCATAGACTTTCAAGTTAATTGACACCTACTCAACTGCTTCCCCGATACTACTCAACAGTTTCCTTTGATGAAACTATCTTGGAGGCCATGTTAACTGTATCTACTACAAAGATGCTCAAAAATTGACATACCTAGAGATGAAGAGGACACTCATGGCATGCAAATTTTAGATTAAAATGAAAATCACTTTAAGACAAGATCAAGCCACAAACCAAGTTAATGTTGGGAGGGATTAAACAATTCTAGTTCACAGAGGTTAGTGGTTTCCTACTAGAACTATGCACTACGTAGTCCAAGCAGTTAGTAGGGGGGGCTTGCTGATTGAAACTTTGCAATGCACAGTTCAGTCTTGGCACAGGCCAGGAGGGACTGCGCATTGCACAGTCATAGTGGCTAGGAATGGGAAGTTGACTCCTAGAACTATGTAGTGTGTAGTTGGTGCCAGGATAGGGTATCCTTTGCCTAGTTCCAAAATCCAAGGAAGAGGCCTTGAGCTCCCAGCATGCGTAATTCTTGCAAGGGAAAGCGAGATCCAAGCAAGGGAAGCCCAGATCTTTCTAAGGGCAGTGTGAAATCGAGAATATATGAAGGATGGTAAGATTTTGAGTGAAAATATGTCTGAATGATGATGCATGCAAGCGAAACAAGTGAATGAATCAATCAAACTGAAGGAAAATGAAGAAAGTGGAGAGATTCACTGCAACGACAACCGTTAGTGCAAAAACAAGGTAATGCATGCGACACTTGGGAAAGGAAATGAAAAAATTAAAATAGCACATCTACAAGCCAAAAAAAGTTAAAACACTAGAATTCATTCAAAAAAACAAGTGAAATAGCACTCTTACAAACTAAACAAAAAAAAGCAACAGAAAATGCAGAGAAAAGCAAGAAAAGAAAAATTATCTAGAAAAGTGATGATGATCACACCAAAGGTTCCTTGATCTCCTCAAGAATGGTAGAGCTCCAAGATAGAATGTGAAAATGAGCTTTTGTAGCATCGATTAAATGGATTTGGTTGATATAGAGTTTATGACGCAAAGTCCAAAAATCAAGGAAAAAATGACTCTTGGTAGCAGCTTATAAAATAACTCAAGTGCCTCCTTCAGACTGCTCAAAATAGATCCCTATTTTATAGGGATGCTTTTATGATTTTTTATCTTTGATTTTTTTGAAAATCTTCCATGCATTGTCTGGCAAGATTGCACAGTTTAGGGAAGGACTTAGCAACTCACTAGCTCATGCACTGAGAAGCTTCCGAGAAAAATGCTTTTGCCCAATTTATGGGTTGAATGGCTCGGGGTTATCTCTCATGCTCTATGTGATTTCCTAGCTGAAGGTTGGCTGTGAACTAGTTCTGCACAATTTTAGAGCTGAAGGATCACTTTCAACTTAAATTTCACAATTCTGAAGAGAAAGGTTGGTTTCCCTCAAGGATTGAGTAACTCTGTAAGGCAAGCCAAAAATAGGAAGAAAACCATGTGAAGAGATCAATTTGTGGGTTAGATAGAAATCAAGTAAGTGAACACAATCCATGATGCAAAGGATGAGGCTTAATCAAAGCACAAGTACTTGGATTAGTGTGAGATGAGCTATTCTAGTTTAGAAGGGAGGCTCCAAAATGAAGCATAGGAAAAATTTTGAAGGGTGGTTGTAGCTACTACAACATTAGTGGCACACTAGTAGAACTCCAATTTTCTGTATGGACCTTGCCTCGTGTAAAGTGAGTCTATCTTTTCAAAAGTATTGTTCAATTCTTCAATTGTCATAGCTTCTTAACTAGCTTGGGTTAAAGATGTACTCCCTACCATTTCCTTTATTAGAAGCACACATGCCAAGCCAAGTCCACTGATTTGTTTTTATTAGGGATGACGGGTATATAAATGCACAAGTAATATAGATTGTCAAAGTTTTAGTTTCATCTTTGGTGTTGCTCCATTGCCAACATGTCTCGATAGTGCCCTCATGGAGTCACTTCAGGAACAAAAGAATTTTTCCACTAATAATGAGCCTAGATAGTGCACCAGTGGAGATACTTTCTTCACCTCTCTGTGTATAAATACTTTCTCTTCTTCCACCTTTATTTTATTTTTTTTCATTTTCTCATTTTTCCAATAACTATGTGTAGGAACTTATTTATTTCACGAGTAAAAAGAGGGACCTTGACTTATTAAGAGTAGAAAAGGTTGCCCCTTCAAAGAAGGATCTTTAAATATACCTATGATACAAGGAAATTTTCAAGGATGGAAAATTTTCTTGAAGTTTAAAAACATTAGTGAATCTCACTAATCCCTAATATGCAAACCATAACTTTTTTATTGACATATTTGTAAAATTATTTAAATTTATAATGATTTTATATATATTCTCTATATAATGTTAGTGATTTTTAAGGTAAGATAATTTTATATTCTAAAATTTGGGCAAATAATCTTTTATAGAAATTGGAAATTGGTGAATCTGTTTTGCGGAAAATCATGGAAAATTAGCTTGCTGTTCGAATATTAGCCCCTAAAATTTTCCATGCTATGACATACTTGTTAAGGTTTTCCCCCTCTACTCACTCTACTTGAATGAATTGACAATGGTTAAACAGAATATAGAAGACCCATTAGGGTAGGCGGTACTAGTTTAGAGCGCAAGCATCATGATTTCACCATGACTCTCTCTGAAATGAACATAATTTCCATTAGGGTATGATTAACTAGAAGAAATGCAAGATTCTCATAAAGAGAAGGAATAAACAAATAACCAAATGTTGATAGTTGCAAAATTTCCTCTTATATTTAACCCTGCTTGTCTAAGAAGACAAATACAGTTTCATACATGAACTAACCTATGGGTGCACAAGAAAGCAAGAAAAGAAAAGAAGCAAGACAAAGAAAAAAAATTAAGAAAATCAAGAAACAAAACAAGAAATTAAAAAATACCCCTACTCCTAAGCTAAGCAAAACATGGGCTAACTCACGTGAAGTGATATTTCCAATGCAAGCGTAGGCGCATTGATTTTCCCATGTAGGCGAAAACATGATTTTCAAGAAAGATATTCAAGCAAACCAACAAATAAGAAAGATAAAAAAAATGAAAAACAAATCATTTGAGGTTTGAATGCATGCATAAAAAAAATAAAAAAAAAAATGAAAGCACATCAAAGGCACACTATGGATGTACCATGGTGTCCTATCGCATTGGGCATGGAAGACAAGCATGTACACACTTTCAAGCTTAGTATGCAAACATGAATAAATAATAAAACTTCCATTTCTCAACAGTGCTCACTACATATGACCCCTCCAATGCATGAGCAATAAGATCATGTGATTCTGGTGGAAGATGTGAAAACTGTGAAATAGGTTGATTTTCAATGTGAACAAGAGAGTGATAATGAGCCCATGGAGATTCAACATATTTCTAATCATAAGTGGAACTAACCTCAAGGCTATGAGAAACTCACATAACCATTAGCACAAGCTAAAGTGCCTCGATAGCTTGAGGATTTTCCACTTCATTAGAATATGGATCATCAAATACAGGTGGCTTAGAAAGATCGACTATAGGTGAATCACAATCGTGTTCAAATGAATGAGTGAATAAATCATGACAACCACGATCATAAATCTCAAGATGGACAACATCATCCTCATGATCTGACGAATCGTCAACATGGATTTATGGAAAACAAGATTTTTCACCCTCTATGTTTACGAAAATGAAAGATGACAGATTGGGTGGATCTGAGAAGAAGTATTTGTCCTCTCCACAATCAAATGAAAGGATGACATCCCATGTGTTATGTGAATGATCAGAAATAGAAAAAATTGGATATGAATGTTCACTAGATGGAACAGAAATAGCAGAATCATGGGAGTGATCAAGATAAAGTAGACTAGGTGTGAACATAAGGAGGTCATCCTTTATCATAGATTTGTGTTCAAGCTCCCACACATACTCATAACAAATGATAGCGCAAGTTGGCTATTCAACACCAATTCCATCCAAATCTTGATCCTCATGAACGTCACATGTGGAATTCAAAATAGATGAACAAAACATACCAAAATATGGAGGATCAAAGGGACTAAAGGACAAAGGTTGATTGGATGAAAACATGTGACAACCATCAAGCTTGTAGTCCAAATCTATGTAGGAATCCTAAGTAGGTAGGTTAGTAGGAGATGGTGATAATTTCACTGGTGGATTCACAACTTCTCCCACCTCGTCCTGTGGAGCTAGAGATGTTTGATGAGAATGGGATGGAGGTTCACTTGGGACATCAACCTCTTCCATCTCAGATTTAGAAGCTCTAACACTGAGGTATGTTGGGAGAGAGTCAGAAGTTTTTAAATTGTGCTGATTCTGAGAGATGTGAACAAGACATTGAAATCTTCCCTCAAAACGTTTCTAGTCAACTTCATCTTCAAGAAATTCAAAATAGTAATGAAGAAAGTGATCATAAGCATTCTCTAGAGATTCGTCAGGTGCTTTTCATAATTTTAATTTTTTTTTATGAAGTTCTTTACATTCATAAAGAATGAAAGAACATCATAATTATTTGATAATGTTATTGAAAGAGTGTATAGAGGCTGTGGGCAATGTTTGATACCATTGCTTTGCACATGCTTCAAACTTGAAATAGAACAACCATTATGAAATGTCATCTAAGGGGACATCATGCTTATCACAGAAGCCAGTGAAGGAAATTGTGTGTTTGAACAGTGGTGTTCCATTATCACCATTAAACTTGTATTTCGATAAGTAATCTATAGCATCTGCGAGCACATAAAAATCAACAGTGTGAGAGAAACATGTTGAGGTTGTGTTTTGGAAAATAATTCATGAAAGATGTGCAAAAATAAAAAAATCACTTCATGGGCTTAGCTTGTCATTTGTCCCTCCTTCTAGTTCTATAAATGTTAACAGTGCTAGACCTGCCAACATCCAGGGGACCTCCCTGATAAGAAGTCCCAGTTGTGGTTGGTAATGTAATTCCTCGACCGTGGTTGCACGAAGAGATAAGTATGATAACCTTGGGTTGAAGAAAGTGTGTGACCTTGTAGTGAGTCAAGTGAGATGCATGGGGGTTGTAACGCGCGAAGGGTGTTACGAAACCAACTAAAGAAAATATAGAAAAGATAGATCAACGCCTTAGAATTCAGCCTCTTCGAGGGGGCAACCTCCTTTACATTACATAAATGAACAATTCTTGGATGATTTAAATGACAAAACCTCCTTTCTATAAATAGGAGTCTAAGGAGTCACAATATAACCCAGCTGACCTAAAAATAATAATATAAAGCCACAAAAATAACAATAGAGGGATTCTATGGGGCACAGTAATAAAAATATGGGGACCATAGGGGCACAACAATATTAATAAGGGATACAACTACAATAGTAATGGGGTAATCACTAGTATTATAGGGACCTAACATGCCCCTCTCCTTAAAAAAAGTGTTGTCTCAATGCTTGAGTAGTTCTGGATGCTTCTGTATAAAATTCTCATCCTCCCATGTGGAATCTTCAGCGGATAAGTTCTTCCACTTAATGAGATACTCTGAAATGGATCGATTTCGTAGCTGTCGAGTTCTTATTTCTGTGACTGCTCCAATTCCAATATAATTTTTCCTTCCTCTTCAAGTTTTGGCAATATTGTTTGAACTTGGAGCTTTTCACCTATAACCTTCTTTAAACATGAAACATGGAAAACTGTGTGCACTCGAGAAGCTGCACGAAGCTCCAATTTGTATGCCATAGTACTAATCTTTTGCAACAACTTGTACGGACCATAATACTTTGGTGACAATTTATTATCCTTCTTAGCTTGCTTGAGGGACATTGTTTGTATGGTTGTAGCAGTAGGAATACCCAGTCACCTATATCAAAACTTCTTTCGCTGCGATGTTGATATGCCTGTTGTTTCATTCTATTTTGTGCCAACACGAGGTAATCCTTTAAGAGTTGGAGAACTTTTTGTTGATGTTCAATGTGATGTTCCACTACTTGAATCTTAGAATTTTCTCTTAAATATGATGTGATGGATGGTGGCTGATATCCATAAAGTGCCATAAATGGGGTCATTTTTGTTGCAGTTTGGAAGGAAGTGTTATACCACCATTCAGCTAGAGGCAACCATTTGACCCATTGTGTCTGTTTATCAGATACAAAGCAACGAAGATATCCTTCCAAACATTTGTTTACAATCTTAGTTTGCCCATCAGATTGAGGATGATAGATGAGCTATGAGTTAACTGAGTGCCAAGACAAGAAAATAATTCTGTCCAAAAATTTCCAGTAAAAATGAGATCTCTATCACTTACAATAATCTTTGGGTTTCCATGTAGCTTTTGAATTGTTTCCATAAATGCTGTAGAAAATGTAGTGGCTTTAAATGGATGTGATAATGCACAAAAGTATGCATACTTGGTAACTTGTCAACTACCACCATGTTGACACTCTTTCCCTCAGACTTGCGTAAACCTGTGATAAAATCCATTGAAACCTCCTTCCAACGTTGGCTTGGAATGTATAAAGGTTTTAATAGACCTGGTGTCTTAATTGTTTTAGCTTTATTTTGTTGGAATACCAAACATTCGGCCACAAACTTTTGAATATCCGATTTAAGGCCATCCCAAAAAAAATTCCTTCTTAACACTATGGTAAGTTTTTAAAAATCCAGAGTGCCCTCCGAAGGGAGAAGCGTCCAATTCCAGAAGAATCTTTTGTTTGAGTTGTGAATTCTTACAGAGGTATAAACGATCTTTGTACCATAACGAATCATTTTTCCAGCTAAATGTATCAGATGTACTGGAATCTTGTTGTAACTTTCAAATAAGTTCCCACACTTCTTCGTCATTCTTCCATTCCTCCCTTGCTTCGTTTATCCAATCTGGTTGGATGATACAAATGGCGCACAACAATGCTTCCACATCCTCATCCTTTCTTGAGAGTGCATTTGCCACAACATTTTGCTTCCCTTTTTTGTATATGATTTCAAAGTCATAACCCAACATCTTTGTGACCCATTTTTGTTGTTCTTCAGAGGATAATCTTTCTTCTAAAAAGTATTTAAGGCTATCATGATCCATTTTTACCTTGAAGTGTATTCCCATTAGCTAGGGTCGCCATTTCTTAAGTGCATGTAGTATTGCCAACATTTCATTCTCATAAATAGCTTTCTGTAAATACTTTCCATTGATTGGACGACTTTCGAAAGTAAGGAGTCTTTCATCTTGCATTAAAATAACTCCGATTCCATTTCCAGAAGTATCACATTCCAAAGTAAAGGTTTTTGTGAAGTCTAGTGTAGCTAAGACGGGTGCTTGGCACATTGCCTCTTTAAGATGTTTGAAGGCTTTGTTGCTTCTGGAGTCCATGAAAATGCATCTTTCTTCAACAATTTTGTTAGAGGTGCTGCTATTTTCCCATAATTCTTAACAAACTTGCGATAATACCCTGTCAACTTGAGAAATCCTTGCAAATTCTCTATGGATGTGGGGATTTCTCATTCCTTAATGGCTTTAACTTTTTCTAGGGTCTACCTTAACTCCTTCATGAGATACAATATGACCCAGATATTCCACCTCTTGTACTCCAAAGAAACGTTTGGATCTTTTTGCATATAATTGTTTCTCCTCGAATAGTTGTAGCACCCTGTCAACGTGTTCAACATGATCCTTCCAAGACTTGCTGTATATTAGTATATCATCAAAAAATAATAACACAAGTTTTCTAAGGAAGGGTTTGAAAATGGAATTCATCAAAACTTGAAATGTAGAAGGTGCATTGGTAAGGCCAAAAGGCATGACCAAAAACTCATAGTGACCCTCATGAGTTCTAAATGTTGTTTTCAGAATGTCTTGAGTCTTCATTATGATTTGATGATATCCTGTACGAAGATCTAACTTGGTGAAGTAAATTGATCCATGCAATTCATCCAATAATTCATCAATGACAGGAATGGGAAACTTATCTTTAATAGTGAGCTTGTTGAGCTCCCTATAATCAGGACACATGCACCATGATCCACCCTTCTTGTGCACCAATACTACTGGAGTAGAGAAAGAACTTTGGCTAGGTTGAATTATACCAGCCTCCAACATTTCTGCAACCATACGTTCAATTTCAATCTTTTGGGCATAGGGATATTTGTACGGCCTGATGTTTGGAGGAACGCTTCCTGGAATCAAATGAATAGCATGATCATGATCATGAATAGGTGGGAGACCTTTGGGAGTCTCAAATACCTTGGAATGATTGTCCAAAACTTTTTGGAGATCTGGAGCAATAGATGATTTCGATGTGGAAACATCTAGTGAACATAGTTGTGCAATTACACCTCGTTGTTCCTTTTTTAGAAGCTTTGTCATATCGTTAGAGCTTATTATCTTTCCTGGTTTCCCTGCAATACCCCTTATTCAACTTCCTTTCCTTTCACATAAAATTTGATGAAAATTTCTTGAAAGTTAAAAGCTATTGTACCCAGGGATTGTAGCCATTGGACTCCTAGTACAACATCAGCACCTCCCATTGGAATGGAAGGCATTGGGCTAGTCAATACATATTCTCCCATGGATAGCTTGATATTATGGCACTTTCCAGAGCAATTTATTGTTCCTCCATTTGCAATCATCACTTGACACTCTGGTGCTGGATATAGGAAGCAATTCAATTCTTTTGCTACCTTACAATGAATAAAATTGTGGGTACTTCCTGAATCAATCAACACTATTACCTTTTTCTTCTTGATTTGTCCTTCTATCTTGATGGTTGGAGGAGTGGTAATTCCCGCCAATGCATTACAAGATATGGTCGGATTCATTTGTTCTTCATCTAGGCTTTGTTCCTGGAGTATATCCTCTTCTTTTGACCTTCTTGCTCCTTTTCTTCTTCCTCTTCACAATCTATGTAGAATAATTTCTTCTCAGCACACTTATGACCTTTAGTGTATTTTCTATCACAACTATAACAAAGCCCTTTTGCTCTTTTTCTTCAGTTGTTGTTGGTTCAAACTTATAGGTTGTGGAAGAACTAGGGGCACAATCACTCCTCTTTATAGTTGTGAGTGGTATCTCCTGGTTGCCATACATTTTTGTTGTTCCATTTTTCTTGCTAACCTGAATGCCTTCTCTAATGAATCAGGTTCCCAAAGGCGAACATCATGTTGGATATTACCTTTAAAGTCCCTATGAACACATCAATCCTATGCTCCTCTGGAATATTTTTTACCCTTATGTTCAATTTTTGGAACTCCTCAATGTGCTCCATTATTGAACCCTTTTGTTTGAGACTTATCAATTGGCTAAAAAAAGTGTTGCTTTTTGTATCCTCATAATGTGTTGTAATTCTTCCATAAAAATTTCCCAAGTGATAATTTGTTTATGAGAGCAAAGCCATTGATACCATACAAACTGATTTGGTTCCAAATATAAAGTTGCAATACGTACTTTTTGTGTGTTTTTCACATTATTAAGATTGAAAAATTACTCCATCTATAATATCCATGTTGCGGGATCCTTGCCATCAAACTTCCTCATATCAATTTTTGGAATATGGTGGGTATTCGATCCAACATTAGAGTCTATGAAAGCATGATTAACATTTCTTTTGTTCTCTTCATGAGTTTCCTTTACTACCCTTTCACCATTAGTAAGCATTTCTTGTAGAAACTTTGTTAAATCTGTCTTCAAATCTATCTTCAAATCTTCCATGCCTATCTTCAAATATTCCATCTCTATCTTCAAATCTATCATCAAATTGTCCATCTTAACTTCCCCGTCATTCATCTTAGCTTCTATGTCTTTCTCTAAACCATCCATCTTAGCTTCTACATCTTTCTTTAAACCATCCATCTTAGATTTTGTTTCTTTTTGTGCAAGTGACACTTGTTGCACTTAGTCTCATAATTTTGATATATCATCTTGCATTTCTTTGTTATGAAACTAGCTCAAGAAAAATATAGAAAAGATAGATCAACGCCTTAGAATTCAGCCTCTTTGAGGGGGCAACCTCCTTTACTTTACATAAATGAACAATTCTTGGATGATTCAAATGACAAAACCTCCTTTCTATATATAGGAGTCTAAGGAGTCATAATATAACCCAGCAGACCTAACAATAATAATATAAAGCCACAAAAATAACAATAGAGGGATTCTATGGGGCACAATAATAACAATATGGGGACAATAGTGGTACAAAAATATTAATAAGGGATACAACTACAATAGTAATGGGGTAATCACTAGTATTATAGGGACCCAAGATTCTTCCTCTTCTTCATGAGTCATGCTAGAGATTTCAGGTTGCTTACTAGGTGTTTACATTTTCTTTCCTTGAGGCATCAATTATTATTGAACTTAGACTTTTGTGATCCATATCAATTTTTTTGAAGAATCTTCGGTGAAAATCACATAGAAAAACTTATGTCGACGCGTTTCGAACCATCTAGTGTGGTTCATCGTTAGGACAAGTTGAAAGAGCAGATCTCATTTAGCACATTATATAGAGAGGGAAGAGAATCCATGACTCAACGGCTAAAAATAACAGCTAGAAATGACATGATAATGGCTAGTTTGACCAAGATAAAGGAAATTTAATTTTAATAATATACTATTATCCAAAAATTAATAATTTCAAATATGTGAAAAAATTAAATGGATTAAAAAATTATATAAATGAATTATTATTATTATTATATATATTATATATATTATATTTATATATAATATTTATATTTATATATATATATATATATATATATATATATATATATTGATTAGATATATAGATATATTATATTATTTTTTTTTTTTTTTTTTTTTTTGATAATAAGCTTTACTATCCTTTTAATTCCTTCAACTAACCAACAACACTTTTTCACTTTGTATGAGCTTGATATTGAATCTGATGTATCTTTATAATTTCAAATCATCCAGTTTTGAAATTGCAACCTACGGTAGCCCTCTACGTCCTCGTTCCAATGCCACTAGCCTGATCCAAATTGGATTCTCCAGGGAAGAGTTATACCAAATCTCCCATATTGACCTGATTATAAACTAGTTTAGTAGAGCGAACTTGTACAACGTGCCATGAGTCATTGTTTCAACCTTTGGCTCTGAAAAATATACACAAGAAACTACAGTCCATCCTCTTTCTATACCTTCTTACGCAATTTCAATATGATGCTCAAAGAGAAAGTTATGACGATTTTCCCTAGGTCACCTGTTTGGAATGTAATTCAGGAGTCTGAGAAAAGACCAACTTCCTCATATCATATCTCCACACATATAGTGCAAAAATCTTTTAAATTTGGATCCGAGGTTCAGTGTGTTGTCTTCTAAAATGGGTTTTTTTTCTAGCTTTTGAAATGTCGCAGAAAAAAAGTTATAGCGAAAATTCCACGACGACCTATTTAGAGTAGCGAAACCCTAAAATCCAATGCTCTAATACCAAATGTTATGAAACTAGCTCACAAAAAGATAGAAAATATAGTTGAACGCCTTAGAATTCAACCTCTTCGAGGGGGAAACCTCCTTTACATTACACAAATGAACAATTCTTGGATGATTCAAATGACAAATCCTCCTTTCTATATATAGGAGTCTAAGGAGTCACAATATAACCTAGCTGACCTAACAACAATAATATAAAGCCACAAAAATAACAATAGAGGGATTCTATGGGGCACAGTAATAACAATATGGGGACAATAGGGGCACAACAATATTAAAAAGGGATACAACTACAATAGTAATGGGTTAATCACTAGTATTATAGGGACCTAACAAATGATAGGTAATAACATTAGAATAATTGGCACCAATCCTAACATAAAGGGTTATAGAGGTTGAGTTGTAAAATAATTACTAGATAAGAGACCTATAAAAGAAAATCAAAAAGAGAAGTAAATGTTGAGAAGTTGTAATAAACTTTTAAAAGTTTGGTCACAAAAATAGTGTAGCGAGTGGCATATATGGGACTAGTAAGTTGGGAGAAACTCAGAAATGTTAATTAAACACACAAGTATATCATAACAGTATTTTTGATACAAAGAGGATATTAGCTTCATGTCAAATTTAGTAATTAAGTAGAGGATATGAAATATGGTGGAAAGTATATGACCATCCTAAGTTATAGAAAGGTATGCTGACACCTTTTGAGATCTTGCACCTAATGGATGAAAAGGGGAAACCTATGATGATAATTGTATAAGTTGGAAAAGGGGCAGTTGAGGAAACATGATTATATCTGAAAAATAAAAGTGTGCGAGAATATATTAGGGAATTTTTTTCCCTCATCATCCCCTAAATAATTGTTAATGAGTTTAGTGGGAATTATAAAATTGTTAGAAAATTATATATTACAGAGCAATGGAACACATAAAATATTGCAGAAATATAAACACAAAAAATGCATAAAACAAGAGGGACCCAGTTTGGGCTACGTCCACAGAGAAACAGTCAGTCCTTCTTTTATTATATTATCCAGCAAACTGAAGAGATACAACCTACAGCATATCCGTTGTAACTCCCTCTTTGCTCTCAATATCCTCTCTCTTCCTCACTCAGAATACAGATATACCTAGACGGGATACAATTCCCTCATATATAGTGAGGGGTTACCTTCTAGGGAAAAAAACCCTAAATTAAACATAACTTCTATCATCAAATCTCGGCCTAATGAACGGCCCAAATTGACTATGAAATTACAACATTTTACAAGGCAATTTTATATCTATTATTAGCTTCGAGGGCATTGATCCCGAAAACCCCCATCGGGGGGGCTCCCAAAAGGTCGCAGTCGCCCCCCTGGACCCCCTTGTAGTGAATATTTTACGAGTGGCATTGCTGCCCCATTTTGAACTAGGGTCTAATGCGGCGATACCTTTGAATACAAAAGATAATCAAGCTCCACATCCAACAAAAATGTGTGGAACGTCATGTATATACGTGTCATGGATGTCATGTATATAATATATATAGATAACTAAGAGGTGGTAAAAGAAAATGTCGGTAGATATGACTGTCATCGTATGATGTGTTAACATTGAAAGTGCCATATGCTACACCTGAAATAAGTACTTAAGAACTTGAATAACTCTATGGACCATCAATAGTTGGTTGGAATGAACGCAAGCTTACAAAAATATGTGACTAAAGATGACCTCTCTAGCATGGGAGTTACCAACAAAGGAATATACCATAGCGAGTTATACCTCAACAACATGGGGAAATTCCAGATACCATGATTAAGAAGTTATAGAATAAAAAGGGATGCGAACCTCCTATCAAATAAATTAAAAAAGAGAGAGAATTGAGAATCTTCGTGAGTGAGGAATGTTAGAAAGGAATGATTGTAAGAAAGGTGGTGTATTTGGTTGGTTAGTTTTAGTTAATTTTGGTATGATTGTGCTCTTAAGTGCTTCTAATAATATGAGTCTATGTTTCTAGCCTCAATAATCTAGTGAGGAAAGATCAAAGGAGAAGAATAATATTTTAAAAAAAAACATTTTCATTATGGAACCTTAATTTTTGCATGAAATGATCAACAAGTGACATGAATGTAATGATGCCCAGTTACATAAAGGACAAGATAATATTTACTGTTGAAGCAGTAAGTTGAAGTAATTGCCTTAGAATTTGGTAGCATTTGTTGACTGTGACTAGTAAATTATGATGATGCCAAAGAAACAAGCCACTGGTTATAGGCTATCAGGAAGATAAGGCAAGGAATATTTCCTTGTTATAATGACAAGTAAGGATAGAGTAAGAAGGGATGATAGGGTAACCAACTACCCCTAGGTTGGAATGGAATCATTGCATATTAATAATCCATCGAACTTTATATTACCAACATATTGGAATAATTGGTGGTGAAAAAGGTGGATGTGATCCTATTCATAATAAAGTAACCATATTATAATCACAGGGCAATTTTGAACCAGTCAATATGTATATGAGTACAAAAGGGAGAAGTTTCGTGATTGTATACAAAAGTGAAATGGTGTGAACCTATATTGGCAATCTTTAATATCGAATAACAAGGAGTATAAGTTTTATATATAATATATATATATATATATATATATATATATATATATATATATATATATAGATAGATAGATAGATAGATAGATATAGATATATATATATATAAATACCTTGGGTTAGCACCAGAGAGGAAAAGTAAAATAGATTGAAATGGTCATAACTAAATTTACTTAGATAAGATGGACAGGAATTTTATCATCTTGAATATAATCAAGGGAAGTTACCCTAAACTCTATATATGATGACTAAGGTATAAGTAATATTAGAATTAGCACAAAATGCACTAGTTGTAATTTCTTAGGATAATAAGTGGTTATGAGCATATTATTATTTTGAAGCAAATTGTGCAAACCAAATTGATACCTTTGTGGTTTAAAGCTTGTAGTGGAACCTTATGGTGGTCCTTGTCAGTCGGCGTCATTACTGGGTGAATAAAAGAATTTACCATGATGAATTTATAAGGATGTTGCTAACGCTACAAATAGCTAACCCTCATTGGGTTATGATGCATATTGGTGATCTTTTAGTCGATATATATATATATATATATAACAACTAATAGCATTGTAATGAAGACTGAAATGGTATCCTTAAATATTGACAAGTAAAACTAATGATTGTGATGATCATGGATGTAGTTCGAACCAAACGAAGTGATCCTAGTTGAACCTCAATGCCTTCTCGATCAGAGCAGGAAACTAGCAAGGTCTTCATGCCCTAAATAGACATGAGTGGTCTCTATCAAATAACTGTTCTGGGAAGAAACTGGCCCGAGGGGAGAATGGATATTATAGATACTATCAAAGGTTGGGTGGAGCACTCCCTTTCCTAGTGACTTGTGGTTGGTCAGACAGTAAGAAATATAAGTATTAATTGTTACTTGTGATGATTAATTCATATATGAAAATATAACTTGGTCATGTTATTATATTTTTAAACTTGTGTATGGTTGCAGGCTACCATCCTTTTTTATTAAATGATTCAACCAGTGGAATTAATAAATTTCAGTTTAAACCAATTAAGAAATGGCCCAAAGAAAGTAAAGTAAACTAATTGCAATTGATGTTATTTGGAAATTGCATCATTAGTAGGAAGTTGATACAAAACCAAAAAAGGTATTAGTGTTAATAATCGAAATATCTAATTATGAGCGGTATGAACCAGGGTTAGTACCAGATAGAAAATAAGAATTCTTTCTGGAACAATCCCTGCTCTATATAGTTAGTGCCATACATTTCCAATGGCGTATGATGGGTCTCAAGGGAAATGGGTTCTGCCAGTCATTAGAAATACAATAACATTGGGCCATGACTTTTTTAGATAATGAGCTAGAACTGAACAAAAGCACTTTCAATTAAAGGGAAGCAAACCCTTATTGGAAACTGCACAGTTTATTATTTGTCTATGGAACAAAGAATAAGAATAATTCAGTTGATTTTAATCTAAAAACATAAGGATAACTACCAGATTTCAGAACCCAGAAAGGTAAATGAAGGAAAGTATGGAACTTAGCCATTATTTTAGTAAAATGTATATACAGAGAATCAACATAAGCTAAGATTTTGTGTTTAAATAAATTATTCTGAAACTAAATGTAAGCACAGAAAAAACAAAATATTCACAACATAAATAGAATCTAGATGGATTAAACAAGTTCATATTAAAAAAAAAAAAAGAGGAAACAAACCTCTTATAACATAACAATGAATTAACATGTGTAATATAACAACCGTAGATGAACAAGTGTACATGATAATAAATATTTTTAACATATATTTTAACAATCGTAGATGGTGATACTAAATATTTTTAACATATATTTTAAATTTAAATATTCAATGCCCCAATGGGGGAGGATGATCAAGGTCATATGTCAGATGGGCGAGAGGAACCAATCCTTCTCACACATTAAGGTATAGTACATGTGGCAATACAGCGAAATGCAATAGATGACACATGGAATGTTCAAGAATTGGGGTCGTGAGTTTATATCTGAGATGGTGAGACCAATGGTGGTTTTAGTAAGCTTTGTTATGGGCAGTTGTGAACATAGCACAGACAATGAAGAGTATGTGTAGGCAGCCACAATGTGCACACTCCTTCATCTCTGGGTCTTTGTGTTATTGAATTTTGTTTGCAAGTGGGAATTACACTTTGGGTCTACTGGTGGCTAGACTCGCCAAGTATGGGATGTTGGTTTGCTTTGTAGTTGGTTTATCTCTATAAGGGAGGGTCACATTCAAAATTTGACATATGGTGGAGCACTTTTCAGTTGGTGGGATGTAATTGAGGACTTGATAAGCCTCCCTGGTGTTATGTTTGGCCCTCATAGTATATTGCTCTTAATTTGTCAAGGAATGGAGTCTTTCAGTTATGTTTTTTTCTTGCTATAATCATTTTTAGTTGAGAAAACCATGGGTCTCCCTAATGTTAATTTTAATGGTAGTCATATGAGGAATTAGCATATTTTGTTTAGTTCCAGGGGTTCGATTTGGTAACCTGGAAGTTTTGTTAGGATTAACTATACTTGTACAGAGGAAGTAAATCGAGGTTGGTGTGGTAACACTTATGGGATGACAAAAGTTTTATATTGGGACTTCTCTTTCTTTTGTAATTCTATTGTGAGTGGAATTTTCCATGTCATGGTTTTCAATAACAACTCATACTAGAGGTATAGTCGAATTGGGTTCCTTGGGTTATTTACAGAGATTATGAATCAAAGCTCCTGCCCTAGAGAGTGTTGTGATAACCTAACTAGGGTTGAAGGCATTTGGAGGAGTTTGAAGTTGTCTTATGGAGGAATTTTTCATTTGAAAGGTGGTAGTTTTCATTGTGATTTTCCTCTTCCTAGAATTGTCATGTTGTGTCATTACAGACTCTTTTTTGTTGGATGTAGGGGTCTGGGAGGTCTTTGGTACTCAGGTATATTATTGGAGGACATAAGTGGGTTTGAGTAGGCACATAACACATTGAGATTGTTTTGGTAACATAATATAATGTGTAGAGGTTTGGAGCCAAGAGGGAACTGAACGGAACATGGGAGGGTTGAGGTGGAGATGGATGGAGAAGGTGGGATGGATGTTGAGATAGAGGAGGAGGTGGCCCAAGTTCCAATCTATTCTCCTAGTCATGTGGTTATTTCTCCCCATTTTGATACATTGGACTTCCAACTCTAGTATTTCACCAGTCTCCTAGAATAGCTAGGCCAAAACTAACGTGTTAGAAATTGTAGCAAGAAAAGGCTCAATTTTGACTTGTGCCTTAGTCAAATAGAGTAATTTGATTTTCTATATAAGAAAGATGACTTGGATTTCAAGCTAGAGTGACATGGTATTGTCTCCTAGTTAGATGTGTAAATTCGAGTTTGTATGCTAAGAGTAGAGTTGTGTGTGTATTGATTGCTAAGATTTAGCAATCTAGTTGAGTTATTGTTATTTCAACTTGGTTAAATAAGATCTAGTCATTAGTTGAGTCAGTTGAAGGTCAGTTCAGTAGTTAAGGCTGATGTTAACTTACTCATCTCTCAGTTAACTAGTCAATCAACTAAAAATAGACACAACCATGCATAGAATTCGAATTGCCTAACTAAACTAGAGGAAGAGGCACATTGTAATTAACAATTGTACATTAGTTGAGTGTACATGATTGGTAGTTAAGGAGGTGAATCATTCCTTGGGAAATGTGCAATAAAATAGGAGGTAAATCCTATATTAGGAGCTAATTTCCTCAAGGATTGTGCAAGGAAATAGGAGTAAGTTGGGGCCATGAATTATGTAAATGTTGGCTAGATTAGGAAAATCAGTAGGAGAATAGGTTTATATTACAGGGTGTGCTTTAGGATCAGAGCAAGACATTGTAATAGTTTTTCATTCTCATCTTATTAATGAAAGGCAGCAGAGGGGCTTTTCCCATTTGGGTTCCCTTGTAAATCATTATGTTGTTGTGGTGTTTTAATAGTTGCATGGCATTGCATGTGTTTCTAAATTACAATTTCTATTTCGAAAAATTGTAGAGGAAATTTGTAATATCTTATTTTTGGTTTGAATTCATCATTAGTAGCTAATTTCTATTAATATCAACATGGTATTAGAGTGGAAATCACACTAGAAACTAGTCAACAGATCTCCTTCAAAGATTTTGATTTGTAGATTTAGTGAAACATGTTTTCTTCCATACGGGAAAATGTCTTTCAATGGATTAATATTGGAGTATGCCTTGGAGTGAACCTCAAATTTCATAGATTGGAAGGACATGATGGAAGTTGTACTCGATGATAATGGTGTGTTGGAGTACACCAAAATTGATATTACAAAGCCAGCAATATGAGATGCACATTAGTTATCCTGGTGGAAGAAGGATACTGGAAAATCTAGGAGGATCATCATGGATCATGTGAGGGACCTATTGAAGCCTCGAAAATTGTTTCTTACAACATTGGGGGAAAACCACCCAGTCCCGACCTTGGTTGGTAGCTCCTTTTCAATTTGGTGTAGTGGCTCTGACTAGGGGTAATGGGACTAGTTTCCCAATATAAATTATGATAGTGCTAATGGGGTGATATATGATACTATGGCGGAATCTTTAAGCTAAAAGGAATCTAATATAAACTTACAATCACATGCATATATCCTAATTTACACACGATCTAGCTATGACTATACTTGAGAATATTTGAAAGACATGATCTACAATAATGTCCTAAAGTAATTGGTAATAAATATCACTCAACTGCAATAGGAATTTAAATCATTTTAACAATAATCATTTCGGATAAATAGTTAGCCGAAACTATTGTGAAAGATATATCACATAAGAAATTATTCATATATTCAGCATAAAATTTAGGTCATCACCATATAAAAGTGAAATAATGGTAACCAAGCTTTAAAATTTCATACATAAACAATTTGAAGAAAAATTATTGCTTAATATATAAACAAAACAAAATCATGAGATAAAATTACCATTTCTAATAAGTTCTACTCATGTGTTTTAGCAATATCCACCTACTTCCAATTAATCCAACACCATCTAAGAGTACAAAAGTGCAATTTTAGTAGAAGATGCGAGATAAGATAAAAATAAATCATGTTCTATTCATTTCACTAGAACTTCCTCAAAGGGACAGAAGTGCATGTTTTGAAGATTATTTCTGATAAAATTTCTAGACCCCTCTCTAAATGCATGAGAGGGGTTTAAATACTAAACTATAAATCCGAATAATATATTATTACAAAAATAGTTGAGGAGGTTTAAACGACATTCCTCAAATTGTGCAAAACAAAAATAGAAATTAAGATATGGTGACTAAATCCTTTGCATTTGATATTTAAGATCATAGATGTCTGTCATTAGTTTGAGCTGTGTCGGTCGTTTGATCGCAGATTTCAACTACCCAGTGAACACGGCATCGGTCAGTGTTGGCACCATTTTTTGCATGGAAGAGGGTAGGCATCACAAGGTCATCCACTCACTGTAAAGTTTAACTAAATATTGTCAGTATGCTTCCCAGTTTAACCTGTTCATTTGCCTAATTTCTTCCTCTTTTCTCCTATTACCTGCCTCCACTATTGTTCAAGCTGTTTGACATTCGAAAGAAAACCTGGTACATACTCTATCACCAAGTTTGTGTTGTGTATATTTTCGTTGATGTTTTCAATAACACATTTTGCTACTGCTATTGCGACCGTCGTTGCCTTTTCTGCTTGCCTAATTCGAGAATCCCAATCTGTAAATAAAATTTCTTTGTCTGACTCCTCCAGTATAGACAAATCGGACTTCCTCTCATCCTCTGTATTCTTCCAGGTGATGAAGTCGGAAACTATTTTCCATAATTCATCATATTCAAGTCTCATGTCAACAACTTGACTCGTTAACATGTCACTAGTCTCACAATAAGGACTCAAATGAAAGACGTTCTAGCATAAAATTTATTTTTGATGCATTAGATGGGAGTTTAGACCGAGTGCTTTGATTATAAACTAATCAATATCTGGGCTTTCCTTATACTTATATGTTAATTCTTGTATCCGCGCTTCCTTTTCTGCTAAACGGGATTGATGTTTTATTTGCATCTGTTGGAATTCTTGTGGGAGCTTGGCTATTTGTAATTCTGCTTGTTGGTTATATTTTGCTTGCTCTAACTATTGTTCCAACAGCAAAATTTTATTTTCCTTTCCTCTGAGCAACATTTGTACTTATGATTCTTTATCGATAGTCGTTGTAGCATAGGCTCCTACAAACTAAGATAGTCTAGTAAGGTTGTCAAATAGGTCGATGGGTGAGTCGTTCCAGAAAATATCCATTGGTTCATTATCAGGAGTAATAGAAATTACAGCATCCAACTTCCTCTTTTTTCTCTGCCTTTTGATAACAACTTTGTGGGTTGGGCTATAGAACACATCTAAAGGAGGAATCTCCTCAATTCTCAAAATAATTTCAGAGGTAGGAGTGGCAGGAATGTGCTCTACCTCTTGAGTACTTACAGTTTTCTCTACTGTAATTTCTTGAGTTGTTTTGTGTTGTGGAGTCTGTGGTTCAGGTGCTTATTTCTCTATATGGAGCTTTGTATTAAAATTCTCCCATTATTTCTCTAAATCAATCACCAGGGGTTTTGTTGATTGGGTGGAGGTGGAATGAATTTCAACATGTTTTCTAGATGAGCTTTGCTCTGCTGCCTTTTCTGTAGCTTCGGTTGTATCCTTTTCTGACTCCTTTCTTTTGCTTCCCCCCATTCTGTGACTGTTGCTCTTATTTCTATGACTCCCAGGTAGACTTCTCTTGGGACTCTTCTTAGGAATCATCTTTAGAATTTTCTTTGGAACTTCCTTCTAGGCTTACAGTGGGAGTTGGATCCCTTATTGGTTCAATCAATAATTGGTCCAATGGGACTTTTAACAATATCCTTTCTCTGTATTGATGAAAGGCTTTAATATCTTCTTGGTCAAAAAGTAGTGATGACATGTGCTTTACTTCTATGAATGTCTCTTTCTGTAGGAAGATGTCATAAAGTGCATCTTCCTCATGAACAAATACCTTCACTTTTACCATGGTAGTGAAGTCTTTGACAGTGCCATTTGGGTCATATTGGAGACCTGGGAATTTAGGTAATTTCAGAGATTGCATGATCTTTGCTTCTTTGAATGCATGGCCCAGATCATGCAGTGAAAATGCTCCACACTGTAATGGAACTATCGGTCAAATGGAATTTTTTGCGTCCTTTAATCCTTTGCTTAGCCCACCCTCACTAGTTGTATGATAGGCTATCTCTCTAACCATCAATTTGTTTGGAACATAGTATGGGAGGCCATGAGGTGAGATGATGCTCCCAAAAACCCTGATATGTGTGAATTTTTCCTCCCCAAACCATCTGGCCACTGGGAGGATATCTACCTCGTCTTCCCTAGAAAATCTAGGGGTGTCTCGGTTGTAAACCTATTTGTAGATAGGCAACATGACCCCATGAAAAATCCTGTAAAAATGTGGGTGAAACTGAGACTCCCACATGTCCTTATGATATATATGAATGGGAAGTGGGTCTTTTATAGTCCACTTCCATCCCATGATAGGAAATTTTGAAGCAAAACAAATCGCATCCATCACATAGGCACTCATAAAAAATGGAGGGTAAACCCTCGTTGAGACACTCCTTTTCCTCCTACATTCAATTATTGCCTTTTCTAAATTTTTAGAAACAATTTGGGCCCAATTCATTATTGTTGTGTTTACGACTGCATCTATTAATGGCAGCCATTCTGGGGAAATTTTAGTCCTATTGGGCTTGCCAAACATCCTACATAGCATGGCTACTACAAAACTATGAGACAGAGAAATAGACGCAGTAGAGTACATACCTGCTTTGTCCTTTTTTATCTTGCCCTCATTATTCGACCAGGTCCGGGTGACATCTGATGTGTCCTCATTCTCTTTGGTAAACTTCTCAAGGAACTATTTGTTGTAGATGGATTGTGGCTCTAGTAGGTGGTACATAAGTCATAGGTTGTATGGCAAAAAAGATCCCATAACCTCTTGGCTTCTATTCTTAAATTCTATGTCTGAGATATTGGCCTGATAAATAATCCACTTGACCATATCTATGTAAGGGATTATCTTTGGGCAGGTGGCTATGCAATGTAAAAATGAGCATGTCATCTCAAAAATGGTGGCATATGAGGAAATACAACCATCAGTTGTGACCTTTGTTTCCATAGGTCTTGGTTGCTCTTCTTCTAATAAATCATACATGGTTTCCCATGTAGAGGTCCCTCCTTCTCCACTACATGTAGTATCTATGAATAAAGGAATCATTTCTAATTTTTGAGACGCAACTGCCTTGCCCTTCTTTTCCATCACTCCTAAAGACTCCTTCTGTGGATTTTCCCTGAAAATGGAGAAAAACAGTATTTATCGGATATACAGAGATAAGAATGAATGTAAGCCATGATAATACAAATAACTTGAAAAGGCGATAAGAAAGGAGTTTTATTTGAACGCAAGTGAGAAGATATAATATCACCTTGGATGGATTTTCACACATAATTTCCATTAACTTTTACTAAACGCCCACTAATAGTTCATTATCTCTTAGCTTTAATGCTCATTAATGTCTGCATCATATGTCAGGAAGAAAGCTTCTAGGGTGACGAGCCTTTAAATTGTGAAAATGGTGATTTTGTGATTTGCGAAGTAATCTCGCAAATCCCATTATTGCGTTATGTATGTATGCTTTCGTTATTGTTTCGGCAATATGTGAGATGCGAGCTGCTTACTACTGTTTCCAGGACACAACCCATTTGTCAATTTTTCTTCTGTAAAGCACTTTTTATTAAGCAGCAAACCTAAATACTTGTATGTGACATATTTAGGAGTGGGTCCAGGTTTCAATCGCATTTCGCAATATCAACAGATAGTAAGTTTATGGTGTTCCTTTAAATGTCTGAAATGCAATGCGGTAAGGAAAATGTTGTTATCGCAATTTCGCATCTCGCACATTTTTAAGGTAACTCGTTAAGGTGTGCCTTCTAAGAATAGTGATATGTGATGCCGGCTTTAGTTTTAGTAAGGACTTAGTTTATATAAGAAACGTACTAGTTTCAAAGTATTAAAGGGATGAGTCCTCTTTTGATCTCTTTTTGCTATATTTGGTGGATTAGCAAGGCTTTCAATCATGCTTGATCATACGATATGCAGGAAAAGGAGACATTTAATAGATTTTGAAAAGGTATTTGATTGATATCTTGTTTTATTCCAAATTTAAATAAACAAAATGCCTAAATGCTAAACATATTTTTGGAAAGATATTTTAAAGGGTCCCCATTTATTAATGAAATATTGACTACTACTATTAACAAATGGGGGGTTTATTGAATAGCACAACAATTGGCAATTGACTTGGAAGAACCAGTTATCTCTAAGAGTTTTTTGAAATTTCTAAAAACTTCCAAAATAAAGATTATTTAGAAAATAAAATTTACATGAAATATAAGATAAGTCATATTGCTCTTTGAACATTTAAACAACATCCACTTAACTATCATCCTTTTGATTATTCTCTCCTCATCAGAAAGTTATGTTGTCTACATCAATCATTACTTGGTTTTAATGATAAAAACAGGGAGGCTCCTCTCATATCAGTTTTTGGTATACTCAATTGTCATAGGTAGAGCATCTGCTACCAGCGGGTGTTCATATCGTCGACAAGGTTACCTTTTAACCAGCAATGATTCAGTATCCCACCTAGGTCAGAATATAAATTTTAAATATAAGCTTAGATTGTACACTTATTTCCATTTATTTTCTGAAATAATTAATTTTTCTTCAAAATTTCATCTTTTATCCCTTAAAGGACAATGTCTTGGCTTGGTGACCAAAATTGACAATGCCATTCACTTGATTATAACTTTAACTGAACAATATGGCTCTTAATGATACCCCTTATCTTTTGATTAATACAATCTCAAGCCATTACCATGTTTTGATATGCAATATTGGTAATGTCAACTAGCTACAACCTTATGATCATGGTAAGCCGGCTCTTGATGAGACCCCTTATCCTTTAAGTTTTAAGTATATTTTAGAATTACACTTTAAAAAATGTAAATTGAAAATATGGGGAGAATCATTGGCTCACTGAGCTTCTGGATGACAATTGTAGAGTTTTTAAAGATGCTTTTTTGTAGAGAGACTCTGTTTTGTTATTGATACTTTTCTTGAATGATGTAGAGGCAAGGTTCCTTTCTAAAGTTAATTTTTATCAAAGATCAAAAAAAATTGGTAGAGAACAAGAAATTTGAGAGCAATATGACTTAACCCTATGTTTTATGTGTAAAAGTTATTTTCATAATAATCTTTACTTATACAAACAAAAAGTAAAAAATAAAAAGAGACTATCATTTGTAAATCCAAAAGTAAATGTTCTTCAACTTGTATTATTCTTTCTAAAAAAAAGGCAATAATATACAATGAATAGAAGAGATCATCTTCTATGTAAAATATTTTTTTAAGATCTACCCATTAACAGGTAGAGATTATCTCTTACCTAATAAATCCTACAATAAAAAGGTCGATGGACCTATTTATTCCACAATCTGAAATGGGCCAAGCCATATTTGTTGGAACTTGGTATGCTTACCTTTTTCCTCGTTGGCTTTATCCCATTTCAATACTAGGTCTATGAGTTGAAATGATTTTGAACTTACAGAATTTGAATCAGAGGAAGCTTTGACTAACTGTTGATGGCGTGCGTGTGATATTCTGGATTTTTCCATTTCCTCTTCGAGCTTAAGGATTTGTAACTATCTAACTTGCATAGAAGAGGAAGGAGTTTCTTCAATGAACTAAAATAGTGCTAAAAAGGGAATAGCTACATTTGTAGGTAAGACGGCTTCTTCCCCATAGACCAAATTAAAATGAGAAGTGCCAATGGAGGCCTTCTTAGTTATTCGATCTGCCCATAGAGAAAATATTAAAGACTTATGCCAATGCTTTTGATTTTGGTCAACAGTTCATTTAATAATCCTTATGAGATTTTTGTTTTTAGATTCAGCTAACCAATTTCCTGATGGATAATAGTTAGCAACATATTTGATCTTGAAACCTCTTTTAAGAGAAAACTTTATCATAGCATTGCCTGAAAAATAAGATGCATTATCAAACATCATAGTAGATGGTAGATCAAATCTAGTAATGATAAATTGATCGATGAATTAAATGATGTTTTCAGAATTGGCTACTTTGAGTGGAATTTCATCCACCCATTTTGTGAAGTAATCAATTGTTGTAAGAATATATTTATGTTGCTTAGAAGAATGAGGAATGATCTCACCTATTATGTCCAATGCACATTGCTCAAATGGTTGTTCAATATTGACTGGTTGTAACGGTAATGTAGGTTTTCTCTGTCTCCTAGTGGTTGTATGAAAAACTTTACATCTCCTTACGTAAATGTGTGCATCCTTGAATAATTTTGGCCAGTAATAGCTAGGATGCAGGATTTTATGTGCAGTGGTATTTCCTCCAAAATGTCCACTAGTTGTTCCATTGTGGAGTTCCTGCAACACCTTTTCTACCTCAGATTTTTCAAGGCATCTAAGTAAAACATAATCATAATCTATTCTAAACAGCACATCATCGATGATTTGATATTGTCTAGCTTTTAGCGTCAAGGTCCTTCTCTTCTTATAACTTAAGTGTGTTGGGGCATATCCATTTCTAAAGTAAAATGTGATATCATCATAACTTGACTCAATGTCGTTAAGGCTCACCTCATAGACTTGTACATCATCACCTAAGTCTTGTAGTGTTGATAAATCATATGCTCCTGCTAACGTCTTGCAAAAACCTTGACCTTTTACAATTTTTGTTGGTCTGATTTCAATGTCATATTCTTGCAAAGTTGTCACCCAATTTTCTCTCTTTTCCCCTACATCCCTTTGTATCAATAAATTTCTCACTGTTGAGAATGGCACTATTACTTTGGCGTGGATTTTGAGGAGAAAAGGTCTGAAGTGTTTTATTGATTTGAAAACAGCAAAAGCTTGTTTTTCAACATTTGAATAATTCAATTTAGCCCCTACAAATTGGAGCTAAAGAAAGAGATTGGGGCTTCAGCTTTTTCTTCATTGACTGTGTCAATATTGTTGCATATTATTTCTTGGAAGCGAAAGTATATAGAATGAAATGATTTGAAAAAGTGGGAATCACTAAAGAGGAAGCATTAATGATTGCTTCTTTAATCAGATCAAAAGCTTTGTTTTTTGTGTGTCCCCATTTAAAAAGAGCTTATGTCCAATGCACATTGCTCAAATGGTTGTTCAATATTGACTGGCTGTAACAGTAATGTAGGTTTTCTCTGTCTCCTAGCGGTTGTATGAAAAATTTTACATCTCCTTACATAAATGTGTGCATCCTTGAATAATGTTGGCCAGTAATAGCTAGGATGCAGGATTTTATGTGCAGTGGTATTTCCTCCAAAATGTCCACTAGTTGTTCCATTGTGGAGTTCCTGCAACACCTTTTCTACCTCAGATTTTTCAAGGCATCTAAGTAAAACAGAATCATAATCTATTCTAAACATCACATCATCGATGATTTGATATTGTCTAGCTTTTAGCGTCAAGGTCCTTCTCTTCTTATAACTTAAGTGTGTTGGGGCATATCCATTTCTAAAGTAAAATGTGATATCATCATAACTTGACTCAATGTTGTTAAGGCTCACCTCATAGACTTGTACATCATCACCTAAGTCTTGTAGTGTTGATAAATCATATGCTCCTGCTAACGTCTTGCAAAAACCTTGACCTTTTACAAATTTTGTTGGTCTGATTTCAATGTCATATTCTTGCAAAGTTGTCACCCAATTTTCTCTCTTTTCCCCTACATCCCTTTGTATCAATAGATTTCTCACTGTTGAGAATGGCACTATTACTTTGGCGTGGATTTTGAGGAGAAAAGGTCTGAAGTGTTTTATTGATTTGAAAACAGCAAAAGCTTGTTTTTCAACATTTGAATAATTCAATTTAGCCCCTACAAATTGGAGCTAAAGAAAGAGATTGGGGCTTCAGCTTTTTCTTCATTGACTTGTGTCAATATTGTTGCATATTATTTCTTGGAAGCGAAAGTATATAGAATGAAATGATTTGAAAAAGTGGGAATCGCTAAAGAGGAAGCATTAATGATTGCTTCTTTAATTAGATCAAAAGCTTTGTTTTTTGTGTGTCCCCATTTAAAAAGAGAAATTTTTGTGTGTCCCCATTTAAAACAATCTGTGAAAAGTTAAGGATAAATCTTTTAACAAAATTAATCTAACCTAGGAAAGATTGCATTGATTTTTTGTTATGAGGTAAAGGAATTTCAGAGATTTTTCTTATTCTATCAGGGTCAATGTGAATCCCTACTTTGGATACAATGAATCCAAGAAGTTTTCCTTCACTTAAAACAAAGAAATATTTCTTAGGATTAAGAAAAATTCATACCTTTGACAACGCTCAAAATCTCTCAGATGATTACTGCGCTTTTTTGAATATACAATTATATCATCCAAGTAGATTACTATTGATTTGTTAATTAAACCTTTGAAGGCTATGCCCATGGCTCTTTGGAAAGTAGCACTAGCATTGATTAGTCCAAATGGAATCTTTTGATAAGCATAAGTGCCCCATTTTTTTCTAAATGTAGTTTTCAACAGGCCTTTTGGATGTACTAGGATCTGATTATAACCTAAGAATCCATCTAGGAAAGACATTAGTTATGAGCCTGCAACTGATTGCAATATTTGTTCCATAGGAGGAAATGGAAAGTTATCGTTTTGACATGCTCTGTTTAGATTGTGAAAGTCTATGCATATCCGAATATCGTAACTCTTCTTTCTGACTGGGACAATATTGGAGACCCATCTGGAATGCCTAATAGGGAAAATAATCTTGGCTTTCAGCAGTGTTTTGGAGAATTTGGTATCTACAGATAAATATTAACTTCATAGATAATTAGTTGCATCTAAAACAGTCGTTTAAATTTTTTTAGACTTTTCCTATAAGAAATAGATAAGATGAGAAGATAAGAAGACCTACTTGTAGTTCCACTTTCCTCTCGTCTCCCTTGTATCGATCTTGTCGCTCCTTCTTGTACTTAATATGCTTGAGAAGTACCTTGTAAACACAACATAAAACAAAGAACTTATCAAAGCACACGATCTATTGAATATAAGTGAAAGGAATCAGATACAATTCACACATATAAGCATTATGAAATAATACAAACATATGGGAAAAAGGATCAAACACTTTATTAAATAGAAGAAGGAATTACAACCATTGGTGTCTGATTCAAATCCATTCCTCCAGCTTGGATCCCATCCACATCACATCAAAAGCATGACAAACTTGTAGCATTACAATACTTGCTTCAAGCCAAATATCATAGCAGCATTATCTCCTTACAATTCACATAATCCAACCCTTAATCACTTAGATGAGTGGTCAATTTATTGGAATATGAAGGAGATTTTGTCATAAATGGTGGCATTGAATGGCCTTCCATACTTAGAATTAGTTCCATGAAGGAAGGGATGAGAGGATAGGATGCACCTTAATTCATTCCTCATCCATTTTAGAGCTTATAAGAGTTGATAAGTGAGGGAACCTTCTAGATTACTCCAAAAGATAAGAATATTCCCCAAACCCTATGTGAATTTTGTTCATTCTCACCCAATATAGGTGAAAGGAAGCCTAAGTGCTCTACAGAGCACCCTAGCAGTGGACTCAACTACTCTGTAGTGCACCTTTACAAGGGCTTACTTGCGCTAGTCCCTCTAGAGGCTATTTCTAGATATCTTCAAGTCATGAAACTGTCTGGGAAGGAGGCATTCAGAGGGGTGACTTGTTTAGGGCATGAAGCAACTGAAATTAGGGTTTGATGAGCCCTAAAACACTGATCTAGATGTTGGGAATTTATGTGCCCAAATGGATATGTAACAAGCACTTTGTTTAATTTAGATTTAATCTGATTTTCTAAATTAGGATGGATTTTTCTTAATTTTTGTTGAACAAGTTTCTCATCACATGTCATGGGGATAGTATGTTTAAGAATAGAAGTGTCATATGTTTTAATATCTTCATAGTTCCATGCGAAGACATTCTTATATTTTTTCAACAAATGTATAAAGGTTGATTTCTCATCTGACATAAGTCCAAGGCCTAGATTAATCAATTCAAACTTCAGAGTTGAACTCTAAAGTTTTGAATTGATGGGTCGTTTAAATACGTCCTTAAGGTCATATAAATCTTCCAACTTAACCACAGACTTTGGTATAGCGTTATCGGCTATTTCTTGCTTAATTTGGTTTTCAAGTTGGTCTTTATCAACTATCTAGTCATCATAAGAGCATTCTAATGTCAAAAAGCTTATGATATCTAGATCTCTATTAAAGACTCTCCAGTTGGTGATATTATTGGAAATAGAAGGCCTAAAAATAGATTTAATAGAAAAGCGTCAGGACTATAATCTCCTTGTGGAAAAAGCTTAGAAGCCACATTAGCTAAGATATCAGCGCTTGCATTTTGGAGTCTCAGAATAGGGGAAATATTAAACGTTGTAAATTGGGAAGTCAGGTCTTGGACTAATGACTGATGGTGTTTCAAATGTCCTGACAAATAGTGTATAGTATTTCTTACCTACTTTATCACAATATCTAAATCTCCGAACACTTGGAGGTGTTTGATATTAAGTCCAATGGCCTTATACAAACCTTGAACTAATGCTTCATATTCCACAGTGTTATTTGTGCAATCAAATTCAAGTCGGCATGCTAACATAGTCTTTTCCCCTTCTAGGCTAACTAATATTTATCTTGCTCTTGCTCCATCACTGGATTTAGATCCATCAAAAAATAATTTCCAAAATAAAGAGCTAACTACAGGTTTATCTACAAAATTTACACACTTAGAATTATTTGTTTGGTAAAAAATTTCAACTTGAGATACTACAGAGTTTCCCACGAAAGGTGAAGTATAAGCATTGAAATTTCCTAGAAATGATTCTACTGAGTAGTTTCCAATGATATTGTTGCTATACGCCACTAGTTCATTTTCTCCTTCTAGCTCTGTGACTATGTACTTTGATGTTTTTCGCAATCAACCCTTATCTAATTTGTCTTTCCATTGTAGGGAAGCCACATGTGAGACCAGTGAGTCGCAAAATATCCATGAAATTTTTCTGACCAGTCTCTATGAAGGATTAAGACATAGAACTTGGGAATATCAGCTACAAGAATGTCAATGACTTAACAGACTTTGGGATTTGAAAAAAGCGTGATGGTTACTTGATTAAGTTCCCCAACAACTTCAACTTGAGACTAATCTAGTTGCACAATGAATACAACAGATTTTTGAGGTTGAACATTCAACTTTGCACAAATTGTTCTACGTAAAATATTAGATGAAGCTCTTGAATCAACTAAACAGTTGTGAAAATTCTTATTGAAATTTTCAAAAGTAAGGAGGAATGGAGGAGTATGAGATTTAGATCTTCCTCCAATAAGAGCAATGTCGATTGGATCAATTTTGTTTAAAGAGGCACTAGGGGGTTTTCCCATTTCTTGGGCAGCTTGTGAGATCACAACAACAGGAAGAGGTGAAGTAAGTACTATTTTGAGCTATTTTGAGCTGATGTTTTAACTTTCTAAGCTCATGAAAGGTGATGTTTTCCCTAGTCTTTTTCATATAATCAACAATATTATATTCCATTTCATCAAATATTATTAGGGTTTTAGCTCAAGATGAGGGGTAGTTTGAGTGGATTTTGGTGAATATTTCTTAACTGTTGTTTTGTCCTTTGGAGGTGGCATTGAAGCCTTCTGCTTTGGATTTGTTTGTGGCAAATCAACAGGGTTTTTACTTCGTGTGTCAATAGGCAGTACTTCTTGTGTTTCTTCGTTGGGAAGTATAAAATCCCACATTCCTTGTAACTTTGCCACTTCTTTGTCATCTATTTTCTCTTCATTTGTTGAAAATTCATCTTCCTCTCCATCTGATTTAGCATTTGATATAGAATTTGGAGGTTTAGGATCAGCAGGGGAATTCCTTTTAAATGGTCTAAAACATTTCTTAGAGGAAGTCTCCGCTACCTGTTTTTTAATATCAACCATTTCGTTAGACATGGTTTTGAGGACTTTCTGCAGACCTTCAAGATCAAATGGGCCTTTTGGTGGTTTCTTCTTGGATTCATCCCTAAAAGTCACTTTCTTAGATTTGTGTTCTTCTAATGCATTTTTATTATCTATAGTTAGAATAGGTTTTTCTACAACTATTGCCTCTTTCATATTTTCCACCAAAGTTGGTTTAGAAGCTCTATTGACAAAAATAGTTGTGTTTAAAGGGAGAGCAGAAATATACCACTCATTTTGGACCTCATCACTAGGCTTAGATGCCTTCGATATCTTATTCAGTAATTTATTGAAGCTAGAGTTGAAGTCTTTTATTAGTTCTTTAGGTTCAGCTTTCAAATTGGAGAGATCATTGATTAGGGTAACTGTAGATCTATCATCTCCAAATTTAGTTAAGAACTAATCTTGAAAAGCATCCCAACTATTAATAGAACCTAATGGTAATGAGAAGTACCATGATCCTACTACTCCTTACAAAGTATATGGAAATAATCTTACAACTACATCTTCTTCTACTACTTCATTCAAGTTAATGGACAACATAAAATTGTTTATGTGTTCCTCAGCTAATAGGCCACTATCAGCATTGAACTTTGGTAACCATTTCTCTGGATGGGCTGGAAATAGATGTAAAGGTGTAGCCATCCTAACAGCTCCTGGATTTGTCCATGGCCTTTGAGGAGGTTGAGCCATTGTTGGTATTGGAAGAGAGGAAGATGTGGTAATGGTTGAAGGTAGTTGGCTAGAGGAAGGAGTTCCAGTACCCATGTGAATCACGATCTGGAGTGGTGAGGTGGATGATTAGTCTTGTGATAATATGGATGGAATGAATGAAGATAATGATTATGTTGATGAAAGAACCTCATTGTGAGATTCAGATGGTGTCCTCTTAGCTTTCTTACGGCTTGGTAGAGGGAATTCGAATGGTGGGATTCCAAGCTTTTCTCTCTGTGCTCTAGTTAACCATTGAGACAGGGTAAACTAAGAGGTAACACTATATTGGGATAACTCAAATTCCTCTTGAGATATCGAAATCCCTTGTAATTTATGAATCAGATATGGACTTCAGGGGCTTCAGTAGAAGAAGAATGATCTGGGTTCTTTGGGATTTCATTAGTGGGCTTTGTGGTTGTTTTTACAACTTCTCGCTTAGGATTAGGAGATTTGGAATGCAATTGAGAAGTTGGAGGTGATGGTGAGGGAGTTTTACTCTTGGAATGGCCTGTTAATTTGGATTTACTTTCCATTCACAGTCAGACCCTCCTTCTAGCACCAAAAATTTTGAAGCCTCGAAAATCATTACTTACAACATTAGGGGAAAAACACCTGGTCTGAACCTTGGTTGGTAGCTCCTTTTCCATTTGGTGTAGTGGCTCCGACTGGGGGTAATGGGACCAATTTCCCAATATAAATTATGATGATGTTGATGGGGTGATATATGATTGTTTGGAAGAATGTCTAAGCTAAAATTAATCTAATCTGAACTAATAATCACATGCATATATCCTGATTTAAACACTATCTAGCTATGACTATACCCGGGAATAAATTTGAAACATGCGATCTACAATAATGTCCTAAAGAAATTGGTAATAAAGATCATCCAACTGCAATAGCAAGTGAAATCATTTTAATAATAATCGTTTCAAATAAATAGTTAGCCGAAACGATTGTGAAAGATATATCGCATAAGAAATTATTCATATATTCAGCATAAAATTTAGGTCATCACCATAAAAAGTGCAATAATGGTAACCAATATTTAAACTTTCATACATAAACAATTTGAAGAAAAATTACTGCTTAATACATAAACAAAACAAAATCATGAGATAAAAGTACCATTTTTAATAAGTTATGCTCATGTGTTTCAGCAATATCGACCTACTTCCAATCAATCCAACACCATCTAAGAGTACAAAAGTGCAATTTTAGTAGAAGATGCTAGGTAAGATAAAACTAAATCGTGTTCCATTCATTTTACCAGAACTTCCTCAAAGGGACAGAATTGCATGTTTTGAAGATTGTTTCTAATAAAATTTCTAGACCCCTCTCTGAATGCATGAGAGGGGTTTAAGTACTAAACTATAAATCCTAATAATAGATTATTACAAAAATAGTTGAGGAGATTTAAACGACCTACCCCAAATTCTGCAAAACAAAACAAAAATAGAAATTAAGATACGGTGACTAATGCCTTTGCATTTGATCTTTAAGACTTAGATTTCCGTCATGAGTTTGAGCTGTGTCATTCGGTTGATCATAGATTTCAACTGCCCAATGAACATGGCATCGGTCAGTGTTGGCACCATTTTCTGCGTGGAAGACGTTAGGCATAGCAAGGTCATCCACTAGCTATAAGGTTTAACTAAATATTGCCAGTATGCTTCCCAGTTTAACCTCGTCATTTGCCTAATTGCTTCCTCTTTTTCTCCTCTTTCTTGCCTCCACTATTGTTCGAGATGTTTGACATTAGAAAGAAAACCTGGTATAGACTCTGCCACCAAGCTTGTGCTGTGTAGACTTTCGTTGATGTTTTCAATAACATAGTTAGTTGCTACTGTTGTGACCGTTGTTTCCTTTTCTGCTTGCCTAATTCGAGAATCCCAGTCTACAAATAAAATTTCTTTGTGTGACTCCTCTAGTATAGGAAAATTGGCCTTCCTCCCGTCCTCTGACTTCTTCCAAGTGATGAAGTTGAAAACTCTTTCAAGACTTCCTCATATTCAAGTCTCATGTCAATGACTTGACTTGTTAATTTGTCACTAGCCTCGCAATAAGAACTCAACTGCGAGACCTTCTGGCATAGAATTTCTTTTTTATGCATTAGCTGGGAGTTTAGGCTGAGAACTTCAATTATAGAGAGATCAATATTTGGGTTTTCCTTATACTTATATGTTAATGCTTGTATCTATGCTTCCTTTTCTGCTAAACTGGCTTGATGTTTTATTTGCATCTGCTCGAATTCTTGTTGGAGCATGGCTATTTTCAATTTTGCTTGTTGGTTAGATTTTTCTTGCTCTAACTATTGTTCCAAAAGCAGAATTTTATTTTCCTTTTCTCTAAGCAACATTTGTAATTTTATTTATTTGTTAATAGTCGTTGTAGTGTGGGCTTTTGCAAACTGAGGCAAACTAGTAAGGTTGTCAGATGGGCCGATGGGTGAGACTTTCCAAACAATATCCATTGCTTCATTATTAGGAGTAGTAGCAGTTGTAGCATCCAAATTCCTATTTTTTCTCTTCCTTTTGACAACAACTTTGTGGGTTGGGCTATAGAAAACATTTAAAGGAGGAATCTCCTCAATTCTCAAAACAATTTCAGAGGTAGGAGTGGCAGGAATGTGCTCTACCTCTTAAGTACTTACAGTTTTCTTTATTATAATTTCTTGAGTTGTTTTGTGTTGTGGAGTCTGTGGCTTAGGTGCTTGTTTATCTGTATGGAGCTTTGTATTAAAATTCTCCTATTCTTTCTCTACATCAATCACCGGGGGTTTTTTTGACTGGGTGAAGGTGGAATGAATTTTAGCATGTTTTCTAGTTGAGGTTTGCTCAGTTGTCTTTTCTGTAGATTAGGTTGTAACCTTTTCTGACTCCTTGCTTTTGCTTCCCCCATTCTGTGACTATTGCTCTGATTTCTCTAACTCCCTCGTAGACTTCTCTTGGGACTCTGCTTAGGAATCATCTTTAGAATTTTCTTTGGAACTTCCTTCTAGGCTTATGCCAGGAGTTGGTTCCCTTATTGGTTCAATCAATAATTGGTTCATGGGACTTTTAAAAATCTCCCTTCTCTGTATTGATGAAAGGCTTCAAGCTCTTCTTGGTCAAAAAGTAGTGATGACATGTGCTTCACATCTGTGAATGTCTCTTTTGGTAGGAAGGTGTCATCAAATGCATCTTCCTCATGACTGAATACCTTCACTTTTATCATGGTAGTGAAGTGTTTGGAAATCCCATTTGGGTCATACTGGTGACCTGGGAATTTAGGTAATTTCAAAGATTGTGTGATCTCTGCTTCTTTGAATGCATGGCCTAGATCGTATAGTTCAAATGCTCCACACTATAATGGAAATGTAGGCCAAATGGCCTTTTTTGCTTCCTTTAATCCTTTGCTTAGCCCACCCTCACTAGCTATTTGATAAGCTATCTCTCTAGCCATCAATTTGTCTAAAACATAGTATGGGAGTACATGAGGTGAGGTGGTGCTCCCAAAAACCATGATATATGTGAATTTTTCCTCCCCATGTTAGGAAATTTACCAGGAACATAAATAATTACTGAGATGAATATATATAAGAAATAACCAGCAATAACCATAAACACATAAATACACATGTTTATCCGGGAAAACCCCAAATCCGGGGAAAAACCCAATCATAATGAAATTTCATTATCCTTGGCCAAAACCCTGGCCAATCCGGCCAAGTGAGCCTTCACCGCTCACCTCCAGCCCATGCATTACAATGAAGTCCTTC
>APFE031379239.1:33527-44534 GCA_000404065.3 Pinus taeda | reverse complement strand
GACTTTGCCTCAAGCTTTGTTCTATTTTCTTTATTAATATGGACAAAGGCCTCACAACCAAAAGGCTTTAAAAAAGAGTAGTTTACCTTTTTACCTGTCCATGCTTCCTCTAGAACACCACCATTCAAGGAACTTGAAGGCCCTCTGTTAATTAGATAAACAATAGTATCTATAGCATCTGCCCAAAACTGTAAAGGCAATCCTGCATGCAATCTCATGCACCTTGCAGGCTCCATGATTGTTCTGTTCATCCTTTCTGACACACCGTTTTCTTGTGGTGTTCTTGGAACTATCTTCTCTCTGCAAATTCCATGCTCTGAACAATATCTATCAAACCCTTTGTTGCAATATTCACCTCCATTATCTGATCTGAGACACTTCAATTTCTTTCCTGTCTCAATCTCAACCAAAGCTTTCCATTTCTTGAAGGTATCAAATACATCAGATTTATTCTTAATACAATAAATCCAAGTTTTTTTAGTTGCATCATCAATAAAAGTAACATAATAACAAGAGCCACTGAGAGATGATACCTGAGCAGGTCCCCATACATATGTATGCACAAGCTTTAATTTTTTGCTCTTCTTTTATTTCCCAACTCTAAGAAATCTGACTCTCTTCTGTTTTCCATAAATGCAATTCTCACAGAAGTCCAAATCAACGTTCTTCAAACCCGGCAACAAATTCCTTGAGTGAAGGATCTTCATCCCCTTCTCACTCATGTGTCTGAGCCTATGATGCCATAATGCTGCATCTTCTCCTTTGGAAGTTAAAGCATTAACAGAGTTAGAAATACCATTGCATAAATACAATGTACCAACCTTTTCACCTTTTGCTATTACCGGGGCTCCTTAGGTGACCTTCCAAGCTTTATCCATGAAAGTTGTCACACAACCTTCACCGCCTAACTGCCCTGTTGAAATCAGATTTTTCTTTAGATCTGGAACATGTCTTACCTCCTTTAATAGCCATTGGTTTCCATTCTGCTATTTTACAAGAACCTTACCCATTCCAACAATTTTACAGGGTTGATCATCACCCAAATGAACTTGTCCAAAATCTCCTTGAACATAGTCATGAAAGTATTTCTTATCAGGTGTGGTATGGAATGAGGCCCCTGAATCTACTACCCAGGAATCAGTAATATTTTCAAAAGGAAGAATCAAAGCATATTGTAACACCTCACCTGTCACATTTTCTTCATGATTGTTTTATTGATGTGCATCTCCTTATTTTCCTTTTCGAGATCTACATTATTTCTTTAGGTGTCCTTTATTTTCGCATTTCCAGTAGACTATCCCCGATCTGGACTTGGATCTGCCTTTCCTTGATTTACTGTGATATCCTGAGCTCTTTCCTCTTTCCATTTTTCTTCCCCTAGACTCTGCACTTAAAGCATTACCCGATGTCTCATCGGAGCTTTTCCGTCGCATTTCCTCACTAAGGATAGCACCAACAACGACATCAAACTTTAAAGTACTAGATCCATAAACAGAGTTACTAATGGCCATTACTAAACCATTCCAACTTTCTGGCAATGAGCACAAGAATAACAGAGCTCTGACTTCATCATCAAAGTTTACCCCTATAGAACTTAACTGACTTATAACAATATTAAAATCATTTAAATGGTCTGCAACAGATCCACCTTCCGACATCTTCATATTGAATAATCTTTTCATAATAAATACCTTGTTTGAGGCTGAGGGTTTTTCATATAGTTTCTCCAATGCCTTAATCAAACCCTCTGTCGTTGTTTCCTTCGAAATGTTGAAGGCGACCGACGTTGCAAGGCACAGCCGTATTGTTCCGAGTGCCTTTCTATCGAGAAGGTTCCATTTTTCATTGTCCATATCCGTCGGCTTCTTTGTTTTTCCGCCCAATGGTAGGTATAGATCTTTCTGATACAGATAATCTTCCATCTGCATCTTCCACAGCGAGAAGTTTTGGCCGTTAAATTTCTCGACCCTAAACTTACCATCTTCCGCCATTGCTCCCACTCGAACTAGGAAACCTTCTTTCCTGCGAGTTTATCAGCCAAATAGACCTTCGGCTCTGATACCAGTTGTTAGAAAATTATATATTACGGAGCAATGGAACACATGAAATAATGCAGAAATATAAACCAGAAAATGCACAAAACAAGAGAGACACAGATATACGTGGTTCACCCAGTTTGGGCTACGTCCACCTCGAACAGCCAGTCCTTCCTTTCTATTTATCCAGCAAAATGAAGAGACACAACCTACAGCAAAGCCGCTGTAATATCCTCTGTTTTCTCTCACAGTCTCACCTCTCTGTTTCTCGCTCACACACAGAATACACATTAATATCGCCGCCTCAAATACAATACCCTCATACAAAGAGAGGAGTTGCCTTCTAGGGCAAAAAACCCTAAACTAAACATAAGTTCTACCGTCAGATCATTTGCCTAATGAACGGCCCAGATTGACTAGAAATTACTATACTTTTACAAGGCAATTTTACAGCTGTTTTTAGCTTCGGGGCCGCTGCCCCCGAAAACCCCCGCCAGGGGGGGGGCTCCCAAAGGTCGCAGCCGCCCCCCCTGGACCCCCCCTCTTGAGTTGTTTTGTGTTGTGGATTCTGTGGCTTAGGTGCTTGTTTATCTGTATGGAGCTTTGTATTAAAATGCTCCTATTCTTTCTCTACATCAATCACTGGGGGTGTTTTTGACTGGGTGGAGGTGGAATGAATTTCAGCATGTTTTCTAGTTGAGGTTTGCTCAGTTGTCTTTTCTGTAGATTAGGTTGTAACCTTTTCTGACTCCTTGCTTTTGCTTCCCCCATTCTGTGACTATTGCTCTGATTTCTCTAACTCCCTCGTAGACTTCTCTTGGGACTCTGCTTAGGAATCATCTTTAGAATTTTCTTTGGAACTTCCTTCTAGGCTTATGCCAGGAGTTGGTTCCCTTATTGGTTCAATCAATAATTGGTCCATGGGACTTTTAAAAATCTCCCTTCTCTGTATTGATGAAAGGCTTCAAGCTCTTCTTGGTCAAAAAGTAGTGATGACATGTGCTTCACATCTGTGAATGTCTCTTTTGGTAGGAAGGTTTCATCAAATGCATCTTCCTCATGACTGAATACCTTCACTTTTATCATGGTAGTGAAGTGTTTGGAAATCCCATTTGGGTCATACTGGTGACCTGGGAATTTAGGTAATTTCAAAGATTATGTGATCTCTGCTTCTTTGAATGCATGGCCTAGATCGTATAGTTCAAATGCTCCACACTATAATGGAAATGTAGGCCAAATGGCCTTTTTCGCTTCCTTTAATCCTTTGTCTAGCCCACCCTCACTAGCTATTTGATAAGCTATCTCTCTAGCCATCAATTTGTTTAAAACATAGTATGGGAGTACATGAGGTGAGGTGGTGCTCCCAAAAACCATGATATATGTGAATTTTTCCTCCCCAAACCATCTGGCCATTGGGAGAATGTCTACCTCGGCTTCTTTAGGAAATCTAGGGGCGTCTCGGTTGTAAACCTGTTTCTAGATAGGCAGGATCAACCCATGACAAATTTTGTTAAATTGTGGGTGAAACTGAGACTCCCACATGTCCTTATGATATATATGAATGGGAAGTGGATCTTTCACAGTCCACTTCCATCCCATGAAAGGCAATTTTGAACCAAAACAAATCGCATCCATCACATAGGAACTCATAAAAAATGGAGGGTAAACCCTTATTGAGACACTCCTTTTCCTCCTATAATCGATTATTGCATTTGCTAAATATTCAAACAAAATTTGGGCCCAATTTGATATGGTTGCGTTTACGACTACATCTATTAATGGCAGCCATTCTGGGGAAAATTTAGTGCTATCGGGCTTGCCAACATCCTACATAACATGGCTGCTGCAAAACTATGGGGAGGAGAAATAGATGTAGTAGAGTACATACCTGCTTTGTCCTTTTTGATCTTTCCCTCATTATTCAACCAGGTCTGAGTGACATTTGTTGGGTCCTCATTCTCTTTGGCAAACTTCTCAAGGAACTATTTGTTGTAGATGGCTTGTGGCTTTGGTAGGTGGTAGATAAGTCATAGGTTGTCTGGTGAAAAAGATACCAAAACCTCTTGGCTTCTATTCTTAAATTCTCTGTCTGAGATATCGGCCTGATCAATAATCCACTTGATCATATCTATGTAAGGGATTATCTTTCGGCACACAGCTATGCGATGCAAAAATGAGCATGCCATCTCAAAAATGGTGGCATCTGAGGAAGTATGACCGTCAGCTATGACCTTTATTTCCAGAGGCCTTGGTTTATCTTCTTCTAATAAATCATACATGGTTTCCCACGTATAGGTCCCTCCTTCTCTGTTGCATGTAGTATCTGTGAATAAAGGAGTCATTTATGATTTCTCAAACACAACTGCCTTGCCCTTCTTTGCCATCGCTCCCAAAGAATCATTTTGTGGATTCTCCCTAAAAATGGAGAAAATCAATAGCTATCAGATATACAGAGATAAGAATGAACGTAAGCCAAGATAATACAGATAACTTAAAAAGGTGATAAGAAAGGAGTTTTATTTTAAAGCAAGTGAGAAGATATCATTTCACCTTGGATGGCTTTTCACACATACATCCCATTAACTTTTACTAAATGCTCACTAATGGTTCGTTATCTCTTAGCTTTAATGCTCATTAATGTCTGCATCGTAAGTTGAGAAGAAAGGTTCTAGGTGACAAGCCTTTAAATTGCGAAAATTATGATTTTGCGATTTGCGAATCAATCTCACAAATCGCATTATCACATTATGTATGTCATATTTCCTTATTGTTTCTGCGATATGTGCGATGGGGGCAGCTTACTACTATTTCAAAGACATAATCCATTTGTCAGGTTTTCTTGTGTAAAGCGCTTTTTAGTAAGCAGCGAACCTAAATACTTGTCTGTGAGTGGCTCTAGGTTTCAATCGCATTTCACAATCTCGACAGATGGTAAGTTTATGGTGTTCCTTTAAATGTCTAAAATGCGATGCGGTAAGGGAAATGATGTTATCACAATTTTGTATCTTGCACATTTTTAAGGTAAATCATTAAGGTGTGCCTTCTAAGAATAGAGATATGTGATGTCGGCTTTAGTTTTAATAAAATGCCTTAAGACTTAGTTTATATAAGAAACGTACTAGTTTTGAAGTATTAAAGCGCGGAGTCCTCTTTTGATCAATTTTCGCTAGATTTGGTGGATTAGCAAGGCTTTTCAATCATGCTTGATCATGCCATATGTGGGAAAGGGAGACATTTAATAGTTTTTGAAAAGGTGTTTGATTGATATCTTGTTTTATTCCAAAAATTAAATAAATAAAATCCCTAAATGCTAAACTTATTTTCGGAAATATTTTTTAAAGGGTCCCCATTTATTAATGTAATGTTGGCTACTACATGGCAAGGAGACTCCATTTTCTATATACAAGACGCTCACTAACTTATTCGAAAAATGGAAGTGATGCCATGAAATTGTCATTGAGGGACAAGCTCATAAACATTTGCATGTATAAAAATGAAACCATTCAACCTTACCTCTCCATATTCATTATGTCCAGATGAACTTGGAGGAGTAGGATAAAATGTGCCATCCTCTAAGCTAGTGAGCCTAGCTCCCCTTGGACTTCCAAAAACCTAGCAGGGTTATGAGGACTCTGTATATGGAAGGGACAAATTATCGGGGGAGACTTTGGTCCAATTTAGTGCAAGAATAAATTTGAAGGAACACTAGAGATGGAGCAACATCAAAAGTTGAGGAGGAAGAGGACTTTTCTCTAGTTGGAAAAGGAAATAATGTTAAGGGAAAGAAGCCCCAAGGTTAGGCTGAGTCTAACCTAAAAAAGGAAAGGAGAAGGACCACAAAAAAATAAAATGTTTTCATTTCCAGGAATATGGACATTGTGCAACCAAGTGTTTGCACAAGAAATCTAGCAAGGACCTATATTTTACCTTATTTGCTTGAATGGCAAGAAAAACAAGAGGGACTGAGTGGTACTTATATTTTTCTACCTCATTCCATATGACAGGATGCAAAGAATTATTTAGTATCCTAGAGGAGAAGGATCTCCAACTGCATATAGAATTTGAAGATGATGGGAGGTATAGTGCCAAAGCAATTGGTACTATCACCTTCAAGAGGGAGTTAGGCTCCCTTATTCATCGACAAAATTTTATGTATGTACCTGGGTTAAACAAAAAATGATTTATGTAGTTGTATTGGAGGACAGAGGATATGATGTTGCTTTCAGTAAGGAGAAAGCCCTTCTGAAACATGTAGCTACCAGAAAAGTGAATCAGATTGGAGTTAGAGTGAAAAATATCTACAATATAGAGGTAGATTTTACCATGGATGCAATTATACCTCCAAAATTGAGGTGGGGTGATGTAGATATTTAGTCCCAAAATTGCAAATATTTGGGCAGGGTCCATAGGAGAGCAGTAGAAGTTGTAGTATACTCTTCTCAAGGATCATTACCCTTGCTATGGTGCCCCACAGTATTCAGTTGTAGAAGGATCAGTTTCATTTGATGCAGTCAGATCTTGAGTAAAAATTGGAGACTGGTTGCAATCAGATGCTAAGGAGCATAAAGTAGTATTGATAGCAATGTAGGAGGCATAGTGAAGAATGAAAAACAATGCATTTTTACCAGTAGACAGTGTAGAGACTAGTAGTAGTCAAATGCTTAGGAGATAGTTGTAGTTCAGAGACATAGTTAATTTAGTATCGTGGATGCTTCTTAGTTTTAGTTGTTTTAGCAGCAACATCAATAGTGAGAGGTAGTGCTACAGCGCATTCCACTTAAGCAGGATTAGGATTGTGCATATCATTTTCTTGCTAAGAGGGAGTGTTAGAAATCATAGCAAGAAAAGGCTCAATTTTGACTTGTACCTTAGTCAAATTGAGTAATTCAATTTTCTACATCAGAAGGATGACTTGGATTCCAGTTAGCTAGAGTGACATGGTCTTGTCTCCTAGTTAGATGTGTAAATTTTGTTAAGAAATTTACCCGAGAACACAAATTAATTACGGAGAATTATTGAGAGAAATAAATATAAAAGTAACTAGCAGTAACCATAAACACATAAACACACATGTTTATCTTGGAAAACCCCAAATCTAGGGAAAAAACTCGATCATAATGAAATTTCATTATCCTTGGCCAAAACCCTAGCCAATCCAGCCAAGTGAGCATTCACCGGTCACCTCTAGGCCTTGCATTACAATGAAGTCCTTCCATCCATTTATAGGCTCCATTACATATAATACCATGGGTGCACAATACCATGTGCCCCAAAACCATCATTGTTTAACCTCCTTTGACTCTATCCCGAGTCAAGTTTACCTAACAATTCCTCCCTTAAACTTGATTTGGGGTTCCTTGACTAACTCTAGCCAATCCTACTAAGTGAGTCAATCCCACTCACTCTAGCTCTTACCCCCCTCAGAGTTTTTACCCACGGTATTGTTAACCTAGCATCCCCCCTATCATCTAGGTCTAACCTAGACTTTATCGGTGATCACCGAGGGGTACACATGCCTTACCAGGTCTTACAGTAGTATGCCCATCTACATGCAATAATTTTGACTTCATTAATTTTTTTTTGTTTATTGCTGCTGTGATTTTGACCCATCTTCTCTCAATTGCGGGCATCCATGTTTTGTTTCTTTGCTGCGTTCTTGCCAAGTTTAATTGCCTTTAAATTCTAAGATGAAGCCTTGAAACCCTCACTTGGGTGACTTCACTAGGAGGCCTTGATATGAATCTGGAGCGTGATAGCATGTGATGCTTCTTGTTTGTTTGATCTATATCCATGGCATCAGCATTCTCTTCCATGCCACTTGACCTTTCTCGCTTACGACCTCGCCGAGACACAGATCTGCTCCAAGCTCTCTCTATTGCTGTCGAAGGATCCCACAACAAAAACTGCTCCTCCTCCTCCTGATCCTCTACCTTCGGTCTCTTCGCCTACAATAACTCTTTCATGGTCGCTACAGATTGCAGCTTCCTCGCCTTCATCTATCTGCCTTTGTAGAACCTTGTTTTTGCTGCATTTAGATTAGATCTGCGAACAATCTATGCATCAATCTTTTCTATGTCTACTAGGCTAAATAACCCTTGGCAACAAAAGCATTTTTCTGAAGCCAATACACAACCTTTGGCTCTGATACCAATTTTTAAGAAATTTACCCAAGAACACAAATTAATTACAGAGAATTACTGAGAGAAATAAATATAAAAATAACTAGTAGTAACCATAAACACATAAACACACATGTTTATCTTGGAAAACCCCAAATCTGGGGGAAAAACCCGATCATAATGAAATTTCATTATCCTTAGACAAAACCCTAGGCAATCCGGCCAAGTGATCCTTCACCGCTCACCTCTAGGCCTTGCATTACAATGAACTCCTTCCAGCCATTTATAGGCTCCATTACATATAATACCACGGGCGGAATACCATGGGTTCACAATACCATGTGCCCCAAAACCATCACTATTTAACCTCCTTTGACTCTATCCCGAGTCAAGTTTCCCTAACAAATTTGATTTTGTAGGCTTAGAGTAGAGTTGTGCATATATTGATTGCTGATATTTAGCTATATAGTTGAGTAATTGTTAGTTTAACTTAGTTAACCGAGCTCTAGTGATTAGTTGAGTCAATTGAGTAGTTAAGATTGTTGTTAACTCACTTATCTCTCAATTAACTAGTCAATCAACTAAAAATAAACACATTCATGCATGGAATTCGAATTTCATAAATGGAGTGGAGGAAAAGGAAAATTGTAATTATTAATTGTATACTAGTTGATTGTACAAGCCTGGCAGTTAAGCAAGTGAACCATTCCTTAGAAATTGCATAAGAAAATAGAAGGAAATTTCTACCTTTTAGGAGCTAATTTCCTCAAGGATTGCGCAAGGAAATAGGAGAAGTTGGGGCCTTGAATGGGATAAGTGTTAGCCAGAGTAGGACAGTCAACAGGAGAACAGGTTTATAGTGCAGGGTGTGTTTCAAGATCAAAGAAAGACATTGTAATTTACTAATTTTAATAGTAAGTTACATGTTTTTTTTATTAAATATTCACCTACATTCTATATGTATGAATTTTCAAACTAGAATAGTTGCCTATAACACTATACATGGGAATAATATGGGAATTGTTAAAAAAATCCATGTTGGGTTCTCCTCCCTCTGGTTTGAGTGGATTAAATCCTTAATATCAATCCCATTCTATTCCATTCTCTTGAATGAATCATGACCTTCGACCCATCCAAAGGCCTTTTCTAAGGTAACCCCATTCCTCCTTTTTTATTCATCATGGTAACCAAGGGTTTGGGAAGATATTTTAAAGTAGTAGGAAATCAAGCCATAATTAAGGGTCTTAGCCTGTATGGTAATGATCTATCCATTACACATCAATAATTTTTGGATGACATCATGATTTTTTCCTTTCCCACCATGACATACACCATCTCCCTGAAATAAATTCTCAATGACTTTATGGAATCCTCAAGGACTCTAATAAATGGGGGAAAATCCAATGTCTATTTTTTTAACACTAATGGGACTTTCTAAAGACACCTTTCCCATCTACTATATTTCCAAATCAATAATATACCCTCTGAATATTTGGGAGTTCCTCTAGTGGATAACTCTCTTTGTTATATGTGTTGGAAAGGAATTATAAAAGGATAGCTAATAAGTTTGACAGTTGGGCTTTTTGGTCCCTCAAAAGGATAGGAAGGCTTGTACTCCTCAAGTCGGTTCTCCAGGCTCTTCCTATTTATCAATTTTTGGCTTTAGTTCAACCTAAATTTATTTTCATATTCATTACCTCACTCTAGAAAAACTTCCTTTGGAGGGGAGAAAAGAAGGAAAGAAGTGGTCATTAATTGTCTAGGAAAAAAAAATTCTTCCTATGTTGACTAGGGGATTAGATTTGAGAGACCCTGAGATCTTAAATAAAGAACTAGCAATGAAATTATGGTGGTGTTTGTTTGAGGGAAGAGAAAAGCTTTCGAAATGAATGTGGTATAGGAAATATAGTCACTCCTCTTCCCAAGTAGATAAGTTACAAGCTACAGAGTAACCTCTAGGTTCCTCCATATGGAATATTTATTTAGCCAACCATAACTTATTCAAAGTCATGATTTGTTGTAAAATTGGGATGGTTGCACTGCATTCTTCTGGAAAGATGCTTGGTAAAAAATGTTGCATATGAGGGATCACATCAACTTTAGAAAATTAGAAACATTCACTTCAAAACATCAATGCCATACTATAACATACTTTTGAAAAATGATTCAAGTTCCAATCTATGGTGAGAATGGAAATTGGTTAAATATTGGTCATCGCGTCAAATTATTTCCTCTTGGCCTATTTTAGATAGGGAGTTACAAAATCAAAAAATATATATCTCCCAATATCAAGACAAACTTTGATGGGGTAATATAACAAAATGGATGTTTACACTTAAGCAATCATGGTCTCTTCTAGCTAGTTATCAATATATTCATTGGGATCCCATATGGTGGAAAATTTGGACAAATGGTCTTTAGCCTAAGCTTTCTCAATTCCTCTAGCTAGTTGAATGAGAAAAGATTCTTACATGTGTAGTTCCTATCCCTGTACAAAAATTATCTACAAACAAAATATAAAAAGTAGAAAATAAACAATGGCGAAATAATAAAACATAAAATCAAATATACACAGAGATTTTCTCCTGGTTCCCAAAATCGGGACTATTAGATTGATTTTTCATTATATTCCTTTCAATGTTACAATACATATATATACATGCCAAAGCATCCATAAACCCCAATCCATTAACCTTGGATTAGAACATAAACATAATTCCCTTGAACGGATCTACAAGATACTATGGGTAGGAACCCATCATGCCCAAAAACATGTGTAAAACCCATGCACAAAACCATAGGTATGTTTTCCCCGCTAATATAGGGTCAAAAAAAAAAATCTTGGCATTGCC